>PKRV01001226.1:250416-304593 GCA_003709505.1 Hyphantria cunea
TATATATATATATATACATATACATAATGTACACTCATAACACGGAGGTATATCTATGTACATATATACACAGTATACACATAGTTCATGGAAATGGTTCGGTGACGATTACGTGAGATTGACGCTTTTTGTTCCCCCAAGAAGTGCCCAACGCGTATAAAGAAATCTACTGTAGTAATCTTTTCTTAATGACTTATTTTTTATACATAGAAAATATTTGTATACAGTAAATGATTATAGTATATTCACATAGAAAATTATAGAACAATGCCTTGATATCTAGTTGAGATAAACACATAAATGTATTTGAAGCAATCACACGCGGGTATAATCTTATCAGCCTCGCAATTCCGCCAAGGCCATACAAATATCTTTACTAACTTTATAGTGGTAGTTGTTAACACAAACGATACTCAAATTTGCAGAGGCAGCAATTGCCTGGAAAGTAAAAAAGGACTTTTTTTCCTGGAAAATTATAATTTTGTAAGGACATAAAAATTTAAAAAGTAAAAAGGGATTTAACTTATAGTAACGATGAGAAACCAGAATAGCTTTGATTAAAAATGCTTTAAGGTTGTCCATGTGTAGTTCGTATACAAATTTAAAATAAATCACCTAGGACATAACAAGTAAAAAAGTGTATATAATTACAAATTATGAAATATTTAATAACAAAAATGATCAAAGCTATTTTTACCCGACTGCGAATGAAGGAAGACTATAGTTTTCGAGTGTATGTATGTATGTATATTTCTTTGGCATGCCCAGGAGCCTAAACGGCTTGTATTTGGGTCTCAATGGATTCGTCGTCCGGTGTACGCCACCTCGGTAGACAAAGTGTGGTAACCGCGCCATAGCTCTAACCGAAAATATACTCTGGGGAGGCCAGAGGCGCGCTCTATTCTGGGCGGTCAGAGTTGCCACCCACACCGGTGCCGTACAGCACCGTACAACGCCATAGACCGGACAACCCGCGTGTAGAACCAGCAGAGGCAGCGTCAAGCAGCTTCGGAGCAAGCTGTCGGAAGTGCCACCGACCGTTGAGGTTCAGGCCGAGATTCATTATCTAGTACCGGACCAGTACGAGGACCGTGATGACCACGATGGAAGCGCCGGGGGGAGTACCACTAGGGGCCCATGTAACAATAGAGCCTCCGTCTTATCAACATAAAGGTAAGGGTTAATTAAAAAAACTTATTATATTTCAAGCTGTGATGAATTGTTATTTTTCTCTACTATATCTACTTTTTTTAGTATACGAATATAGAAAGTAATTTCTTTTCATTCTTGTTATAAACCTAACACAGTCCAGGACTGTTCCCGTACCATACATATTTTTCATTGAATTTAGACTTTGTAATCGTATGACGTAAATTCATGAAAATGACAAATTCACTTTTTTTTAATTGATACTACAAAGTAAAATTCATTCTTGGCTAAAACAACCCCAATTTGAATAAATTATTAATTTTCTTTATTGACAATTCATGTATATGTAAAAAAAGTAGAAATGTACAGTCATGACCAACCACACCATGTTCAAACTTTAATCATGTGAAGTTCCCACAAACTCTATTGTAGAAAATAACCCAGATTCCGTGCTACACAAAATTTTCAGATCCACCGTCACATAGAATGTTGTCTAGTCCAATGCATTTAGTCGCTAGACATAAAATAAACATTAGCATAATAGCAAGTGATAGTGTGCATAATTTGTGCAAATGTGATAGCAAACCAGAGATAAGCTAAGACCCGTTATTAATAAGCATTTACAATGATAGTTCATATTAAAACAGGCATTAGTGTTACTAACGCGTGCCTGTTGGGTCTAGTGTAATAATGTCTCAGGAACCGCTGAAGTTATTACCCTTAGAAAAATGGAGTGATTTAGAAAGAGAGTTCAAGGCAGACTGGCCTCGAGGTATTTCTGGTTACACGGCTCTGGAAACTCAGAGAGTTTTAATCGAAAATGGTTATGATTACGGTTTTAAAGTTTATTGTCCTTTTGGTGACGTAAGGAATGGGATGGTCGCCCTTAATATAAAGGTATGTGAGTTATTTCTTTACATAAAATATAATAAAATAAATGTGCGTTTAGTAAATAACACTATAACACCAATATTTTAAAAGAAAATATAGTATAACCTGGCATTAATAATTAGCTCTTTTTTTAAATTTAACAAAATATAAATAGATGTATTTGTTCTTGAAGTATCTAGAACATCAAATTAATTATGAATGGTTGCTACCTAATAACAACCTATGTGTACTAATAAGTACATATACATACTTTTCGTTCCATGTATGTATAGATTTTTTAAAGGAGATATGCTAAAACAGACGTTAATCTATTAATAATATATAAAGCATTAGGATTATTCACGTAATGGTATATTACTGGTCTATAAACTACCTTTAAAAATCTTAAAGACCTAATATCAATTTTAAGGTTGTCTGGAAGAAATCACCGCGAGCTATAAGACTGCCAATTGTTGCGTCTGTAATTTTGAAAGTCATCTTTTGTTATGTCTTTAATTTTATGAGTACAAAAAAGAAATAAAAAATAATTAAAATAAATCTGAAAAGTTTATTTTTTTAATGAAAAAACCACGGGAGGGGGCCTCTGGTTTTTATAATAGACTATCTGAGCCCCGTGACGGACCGCCGTGGGCGGTGAAAAATTAGGGCTAATGATGTACTTTAGACTTAGTTACCCCTTACATCATTAGCTATCTGCCGAGAAAAGTCCAGCCTTTTCAGAGATTAGACGAAACAAACAGATAAACAAAAATTGAAAAAAATGCTGTTCTTTTAACATCACAAACGGGCACTAAAACTTTATTTAGTTTTATAGATATTTTTTATATAAATTCTTTAGAAACAGAAAAGCTATTTTAAAAGTAACTTTAGAGGGGTCATCTGAAAAACGGTTTCAAATCAAACGTCTTCGGTGAAAGATTCGCCCATAGCGTTAATAAATTTTCTATGTACCTGCACTGAGGGTACAGAGCTCATTTATTCTGTCTGTGATCATATGTCATCTTAGCCCCAGTTTTAACATCACTACTCATTACTTTAGGCTAGAGTCTAGCCGATTTGAAATTTCTTGGCAGTCAACGATTAGAGTTGCGCTCCTTTGGAAGCGGTCCAGAGGGAGAAGGTGGTACTGAACAGTAACAAGAACAGTATTCCACATAAGGCCGAACTTGCGTCTTATAAAGCAGAAGGTGGTGGAACAGACTGCAATACCGTCTCGAGCTGTCGAGAACGCCAAGCTTCTTTGAGGCCAGTTTAACCTTACCCTCCAAATAGCCATTAAACTGGACTTCACTCGATATGTTAACAGCAAGTATTCCGATTAATTACCCAAAAAGTGTGTCATAGTACAGAAAATTAAGGTAACACTCGATTTGTCAGTTTATTTTATATAGAAACCAACATAGTAACTAACAATTTTTCAAGAATTTAGGCATGGTGCAACCATTTCTCGCAGAGTAGTTTTAGTATAAGACTATAAGTACCTACTTGTGCGAGGTGTAGCTAAGTCGCTAAATAAATTCATAATTATGATAGGCTTTTCTCCCAAGAGGTCTCCTCTCTTTATAGATACTTGGGCATTTTTATTCTTCTCAACAATTAAAAACTATATTAAAAACCCTGAAAATACCCTTAGAAGTATAACCCCCCGGATTGGACCCCCAACTTGGAGCACTCCGATGACCTAATCTTCACGGCGCTCAATGGCCTGACTAGATTCAGTAATGTTGTTGTGGAAGAGTGGAGTGCGCGGGCCAAGGCGGCTACCGAATGAGTTTCCAAGCGCGGCATTTTTGCTTGCAGCGCTGCTAGCGTATTGGTAGAAATTTCGCGACACACGATTTTTACTAGTTGTAAAAATCATTATATATTATATTAATTATAAACTAACTAGTTTGATTTCATCGATCAAAAATGCATTATAGAAATTATGACTGGAAATTGTGAAATTGAATACGTATGTATTGAAATACACCATAATAAAAATATTTTTAATTCCTGTGTTTGGACCCTTTTCTTTCTTTTGCCCACTGGCTCCCTCGATTCCGTCACTCTTTTTGTCCATCTTTGATATTTAAATTTTTTGAAAGCTTCGTTTAACTCTATCGAACAGTCGCATGATGTGAGTGTTTTAACGTTTTATGTCAGAATGTATAACGTTTCTTGGGGGTGTTTATTTCTGTTAGTCATTTATTTTTCTTGTTAGCGTGTGTCTTTGGCCTCCTTTAGTTATTTTGTTTTCAGGCGAAGTTGAAAGAAAGCATTCTTTTATTATTGGCAGCTGTTTTGATTTTTCACTTACAATGAGCTTATCGTATTTTATTTTTAAAAGCCTTTCCTTTTTGATTCGGGCTTATTCTTGAAGCTGTTTCCTCTTCTCTAGAACATTTGGAGGAAACCTTTCGTTATGTAGTAACCAGTATTTTTAAGTGTTTTTTTTTACTTCTATTTTTAAACAAATATATTTAATGCCGAGTAAACAAAAATAACCCCTTTCTTTTTTTCCAATTTCTTGAATACCATTGCGATCGAGTTCACGAAAGAAATGTTCTTTGATGAAATTCACTATACAACTCTCTTGGTTAAAATATGGTGTTTCAATTTATTTCATACCGAATTATAAACAGCTCTATTGTAATACCAAGGTTATAAGTACAACTATTATTAAACACAGGTCTTAGTTTTCAAGCAGATTTCAATACACATCACGCCATAATAGCCTGTGCTGTGGTAAACAGAATGCACTTGAAATTTTCACACAATACATACTCGCAAACAAACTGTAGATTGTTTTAATGTCACATGAGTTTCTTTGGTCTTGTCGCCATGTTGCTCGTGCAACGACCAACCTACGTATGTAAGCAATTAATTTTTTTCCACATTTATGGAGCAGTTAGCAAACTATGTGGCATTTGCTTTTTGACCTTTATCTTGCTAAAATGTTTGCGCAGAAAATCACAAAAAGAAAAAGACGATTACCGGCATAAATAGAACACACGACAACATCTCTTGGAATCTGGGACTCTGTTTTACGCAGAGTTAGTGTCGCATTTCACGAGAAATCTGAGGCCAAGCATTGTCTCTCACGCCACCTTAAAATTAACATCTTTTGAGACTCATAAACATTTAAATTTCAAGATGTTTATGGTGTGGTGGATCGCGCGCACCACACACACCGCCCACACCGCGCGCGCATACGCAACCCACAACGTACGGATCAGGCGCAGCAAGGAGCGCGCTCTTCAATACCACACGTATTGAAGATCGCGCTCCTTGCTGCGCCCGACACGTCCACACGTCTGCACATATAGACAGCGATCCAGTCGCACGCGATCGGAGCGTATCTCAACATAGTAAATTTTTATATCCGGAGATAGTATTTCGGTAGACATTATTATATGCCTTCTCCAGTACAATATTTTATTAAACAAACGTAAGGTTCGTTTGTCACTGAATAATTAGTCTTCTCATAGGACAAGGACCTTATTATGTTCTACGAGTGTCAACTTTACCAAACCGTCCTTAGCGCAGATCTAGTATCTGTCGATATGTAAAAAAGTAGTTAACCTAAATAAATATTTTTATACTACACTTTTTTTTTTTTGACGTGGTGGAATGCATTTACGCACTTCGCTCCCCCCCTGCGGGTACAGGGGGTTCGCTTTGTGTGGGACTCCTGACTGACACCAGCCAGACTACCCACTAAACCACCACGGTGTGCCACTCTGCGCCTGAGACGGAAGAGATCCGGGAACCGCTTGCTTACGTCATCCGGACCCCTCCCAGCGCCTGCCCGCACTGAAGCGGGCACCATCTTCTTATTCTAAACTCTTAAAGTGGGCGACGTACGGCACACGCGTAACGTCGCCCCCCCTCACGGGTGGCCTCTAAGCGGATGGGAGGGAAAACCCGTCCCGCCCATCCGCGGCTACACTCAGGGCGGCATGAGGCGCTGGTAGGCGCGCCTCCGCCGCCCGGTTCGCCGGCGGCGGATCGGGTCCGAGTGGAGATTGTCCTCCCGGGCCTTCTCCGCCGCCTCCTTCTGCGAGATGACTTCCTCGCAGAAGGTCGCGACCGCGGTAAAACTGCTCTCGCCGCCGGCCATGGAGCGTACGACGGCCGGCAGCGAGAGATCTCCTCCGATGACTGCAGTGAGGGCCCGACGCTGCGGTGCCCAAGCGGGGCACACCGCCAGCGTGTGCTGGGCCGAGTCCTCACTGCAGTCGCAGTGGTGGCAGGCGGGACTCAATTCCCTCCGCGCGACCGAGTGCAGGTACTTCCCGAAGCAACCGTGCCCGGAAAGCACCTGCGTCAGTCGGAAGGAAAGGGTCCCGTGCTGCCGCCCTGCCCACTCGAGGATGACGGGCTGGAGCGCCTCCACGGTGGCGAAGCCAGCACGTGGAGCCTCCAGCCGCGACGACCAACGAACCATAGTGGCTCGACGGGCGGCTTCACGCCACTCGCGTACCTCTTCGGGCGGAGGGCGCATGCCACTCTCCGCCCGGAATTCAGCCACCCGTCGATAAACTTCGGCGAGCACTTCCGCCTCCAAATCCCACGGGGGTGTACCGGCCAAGGCGCACGCCGCCTCGGTCAACACCGTGCGGTATCCTCGTATGGCTCTGACCGCCAATACCCTCTGAGGGCGCCAGAGGCGCGCCTTATTCTGGGCGGTCAGAGCCGACGCCCACACCGGTGCGCCGTACAGCGCCATCGACCGGACCACCCCCGTGAAGAGGCTTCTCGTTGCGACACTGGCTCCACCCAGATTGGGCAAAAGTCGCCCTAGGGCGGAGGCAGTGTCGACCAGCTTGGGAGCAAGCTGTCGGAAGTGCTCGTCGAAGAGCCACCTATTTTTATACTACACTAGCTGAACCCTACGGTATTATTCGCGTTGCATAACTATTCTAAAAAAGTTACTCCTTATATCACCAGCTATCTTCCCGTTAAAGTTCCGTTGAAATCGGTCCAGGAGTTCCGAAGATTTGCCGGAACAAACAGATAAAAAAAATAGAAACATTTGTATACACTGGAAATTCATTAAAAGAAAGGTTATGCAGAACTTATATTTAAATTGGTCAGTAATATGTTAATGAACGAGGTTAAACCTGTAATAGCGTTCTGTGTAAAAGGTAATGCGAATGCAAATTAATTATATAAAAAGACTTGGATTTTTTAACTCGCATTTAATTGCATGGTGCTATATTAATAAACACTTACAGCAATATACTATGGTTATTACTTATAATACTTATCATCATCATAAGATTATCGCAGTCCACTGCTGGACATAGCTGCTCTCCAATTACACCCCGCTTGGTTCAATCTTCAGCGCCTCGCAATTAGCTCCTCGCATCCAATTCCTGTCAGCCATCTTGCGCAAGTCGTCACTCCACCTACGTAATACCTATAGTAGTAGTTAAATGATATTTATTTTTGCAAGTAACCTACGTATGTACGGAACCCACGGGACGCAAGTGCGACTAGCAATTGGCTAGTTTTTTATATTAAACCTTATTCTTTGCTGAAATAGTTCCATACTCAATAACTCATGTTCATTTACAACTTATTTATCAGGTGTTTTGACGAAAAATGATAAATATACAACGCCATTACTAACCGTAGGTACCAAAGGAAAAGGCACCATTCTAAACATTAGTCCTTTTACAGAATAGGGGGCAAACGAGCAGGCGTACCGCCTGATGGTAAGCGATTACTGCCGCCCATGGCGACAACTCCAGAGGCGTCCCAAGTGCGTTTCAGGCCTTTGGGAGATATGGTGGGGGTTGGGGGGAGCAGTTGAGGTATGGGCCTCAGGTATCCTCACTCACTCGGTGAAATACAGCACATGCGCTGTTTTACATCGGTTTACTGTGAAACCGTGGTATCACTCCGATCGAGCTGGCCAATGCATGCCGAAGCGTGGTTCTTCCGCGGTAAAAGTCCTGTGATGTTCCTACAAATTCTTTACATTTTCACATTTTTAACAAAAATTTTAGAGCCACCGCTACTTAGAATGCTGTCTAGTCATATAGTCAATACTTGTTACAATAATGTTATTGTTTATTTAATTATAAACATTCGTATGGTGAGCATTTGTGCAAAGGTTATTAGCAAATAACAGATAAGCTAAGACCCATATATTAATAGACGGAGACAATGACAGTGTATTTTAAACAGACTGTTACTAGCGCGTGCCTGTCAGGTCTAGTGTAATAATGTCTGAGGAACCGCTGAAGTTATTACCTTTAGAAAAATGGAGTGACTTACAGAGAGAGTTCAAGGCAGACTGGTCTCGAGGTATTTCTGGCTACACGGTTCTGGAAACTCAGAGATTTTTTGTGAACAACAAAGGTTGTGATTACGGTTTTAAAGTTTATTGTCCTTTCGGTGACGTAAGGAATGGGATGGTCGCCCTTAATATAAAGGTATGTGAATAGGAACATAAATGTTTTTGTAAATAACATCAATAAGTTTCTCATAACCCTAATATTTATAAGATTTAGAACTTTATGAAAATATATATATTTGCCTGATTTAAGATGACAATAATCAATAGGACTCTTTTGAAATTGTATAAAATGTAGATACATGTAGGATGTACTTGAAATATTACATTATTGGAATTGAGGATCTATTTTTTTTGAATAAGTGAATTTCAATTCATCTTCCTTGATCCATCATCACTCAACATCACTTATCGTTGATCCATCTTGAGTTTCCTTTTTGCTTCAAAATAGTTATTTAATAACATATATTTATTTTAACACCGTTTTAGTGCTTGGATTTTGTTTTTCGTCTTAAGACAACTGTATTATTAATAACCTATTTTATCCTCCTCCTAACGGTAAGTAACATCTTGAAATGATAAAATAATATAATAAGAGATAAAGTAAATACGGTTCATAAAACAACATACAAATTTTATCTTTCTAAAGATATTATAAAATAGGTTTAGTTTGATAGAACGTTCTTAGGAATTATTGATTGGAAACGAAAAATTACCATTTTTGTGTTAGATAGCCTATTTATCGAGAAAAGTTATAGGCCATATCGAGATATTAATTTAAAAAATTTATACCTTTAAGGTACATCATAAGATGTATTTTACAATAATGAGATTCACGATGAACCTTGCATTGCAGTGAGTAGATGAGCGCTGCGGGCTCGCTGACCTCTGTCTCAAAAAAGGCTTCGTTGTATGACAAAACTATTTGTATGAAACTGATCGCATATGCTCTTCAACTTCATTGTTGGAACTTTATTAATACTTTGTTGGCCTCTTGTTTAAGATTAAGCGATTGAGCTGTACTATGTTTTTATTTACTGTCATATATGTCAATTACACATTTTTTTTCCATTTTTCATATATTTTAATCGCCATTTGTTAACTCATAACAAAAATGTCTGAACTGCACTTTTTTCAAGTAAATTATGTAAGTCACCGACAAAAATCATTTAACTTCAAATTCAAATGATCATTCTCCTCTATTCTTTTACAGAACACACACTATGAGATAATAGTGCAATGCCCCCAAGATGATACTGAGAAACTCGAAGAAGCTTTAAGAAGAACTACACTTATAGACTGGCAGAAATATATCATTATTCCATTTACTCCGTACCACGTGGTACATAGTATTCAAAGAGCTTTGGGAGAGAATTTAGAATTAGAAACGCTGAAATCAAATACATTTATATATGATAAACCAACGAATTTTACAGGGACTGAGTAAGTATCTAAGATTTCATTTAAACAACAATTAAAATTATTTCTTTCCCTTTTTTGAAAGCAAGCAATATTTAAGTTAGTTTCAAGATTAACTAGCAAGACTTTATAAATAAATATAAATAAATATTTCGGACATCTAACACACAACGCCATCTAGTCCCAAACTAAGCAGAGCTTGTATTAAAAGTTTAGTTCTTATCTATAGACCTACGGGCTAGGACCTATAAAATTAATCGTCCACACGGACCTATAGACGGACTTAAAACTGTAGGGTTATTTTCAAGTTTAAGTCTGTAAATTTAAAATAATAAATAGCCGTTTCTTAAAGTAAAATAACGTTTATGAAAAAGGCTACTAGTCGTTAACTTTGTCAGGTCTTACTTCTTTGAGACATATTCTACCAGATTTTAATAGGTGACCACGACACGCTATAAAACAAATCTGTTCACAAGGGATCTTGATTATTTTAAACATTTTATTAAACCTCCGGTAACGTCGATCTAGAGTCTTTTCACGAGTGGAAAATAAGTATGGGGTACCTAAATACAATCTTCGTAATAGTTTTGTGGCGATATCCACATACAGCGCAACATCATAAATATATGACAGCGCCATCTACCCAAGAAACATCAAACTACGGAGTAACGAGGACAAATAAGAATATAATTACAAGCATTACAAAATACACAAATAAGTGTCTTGAGTCACTACATCACCCCCTACCAGATATCGTCAAGGGCGATAATAGTCGGGAAATATAACTCGAAGTCCTGACCGCGTCGCTCTAATGACGTCATTGTCAGCGGAACGCAAGTACCTACCTATTTATATGACTACAGTGTTAGTAACATTTTTTTTTCTCCATTTTAGGATTCCTGAGGGAATTTCCTTTGGCCTTCTGACATCAGAACACATAGACTTAGTTGACTCGAAGTGGCCATTTCGTTACGATTCCTCGCCTTGGTACTTCCAGTTGCTAATAAACCTGAAATTTGGTTATGGCCTGTTCGAAGGGGACAAACTTTTCGCCTGGGTTTTATTCAACGAATCCGGTAATCTACTGCACTTGTACACTCTAGAAAGATATCGAAGAAAAGGTTATGCAGAACTTATACTGAAGTTAGTCAGTAATATATTAGTGAACGAAGGAAAACCTGTAATAGCGCACTGTGTGAAAGGTAATACGAATGCTTATAAATTATATGAAAAACTTGGATTTCTAAACTCGCATTTAGCTGCATGGTGCTTTGTCAATAAACATTTACGACATTAAACTATTGTTATCATTTATAATACTCATAGTGTTAATTATCTAAACAGATAAACATTCTTCCATACATTTTTGGAGTTCCGTATTACAAAGACCATTTGTTACAGGTTTGAACTATCTGTCTGCCTAAGTGTATGACAATCTGTTATCGGTTTAAACTGAGCGACTGTTCCATATTAGAAATAACAAATTTTACATTGCAACATAATATATTAATTCGTCTGATACGCTAACACATTAAAATATAACAAAAAATTTTTCTTTATCAAATGATAAAGAAATCAGCCTCATAATTGGTGACAAATACTCACTCACAAACTCAAGAGCGACCTCACAGGGGTAGCTAAGAGTGAACACTTGATGATGAAGCTCCTGGGCTTTCAATACTTCAAGGACGTTCGTTTGTTTGTTCCCCGTCAAGGTGAGAAGTACACCACCAAGATACGACTGTTGGTTAAATTGCTGCCCGCCAAGCACGATTACTTGGCCTATTCATAAGATCCTCCCTTTGTTTCTTATTCGTTGTTTTGTTCTTTAAATTTGAATAAAATACAAGTCTTAAGAACTCCATAGCATCAACATAATCGTAGTTTATCATGTTTGTCACAATAAAGGTATTTGGTCATATGTTCATTACTTACAAACTGTCTTCACTCTACCCAAGTATGAGACTCAGTAAATTAAATGACTAATTATTTTTATAGTTAATAAAAATTAGTTGAACCAAAAGATCTTTTTACGGAATTGGGGACCGATGAGCAGACGTATCGCCTAATGGTAAGCCATTAGCGCCCATGGACTACCGCAGGCCGCAACACCAAAGGCATCACAAGTGCGTTACCGGCCTTTGGGGGATTAGTACGGTTATGGGCCTCCGGTACCCTCACTCACTCTATGAAACACAGCTGTTTTACACCGCTTTTCTGTGGTATCACTCTGGTCCGGTACATGCCGAAGCGTGGCTCTCCCACGGTAAAAGTTTTAATTCATTTAAATATTTGAAATCGATGACTCCATATTTTTGAAGTTTATTACTCTTGTAATTTAAAACTGAACTGAACAATTTTAATAAATCATTCCTACAATCCTATATAAGAGAGCTCATAAATTATTCGCATAGTTGATAAAAAGCGCCTACTAAAACGTTAATATTATGTTTTGCTCTAAATTTTCTGCAAGGCTTAACTTCGTTAGTGTACATTATTTTCAATACCGACTTCTGTCAGACACATCTGTAGTCAATAAACAATTTCAAAATGAAATTGAAAACTAAAAGTAGGAAGTCCTTCCCTTCTTCAGAATCGTCGACAAAGCTTCTTTTTCCATTTAATATTCCACTTACAGCTACGTAGTAAAACAAAATAACCCGAGAGGAGTCTCTACTCGGATTTCAATTAAATTGTTTGTGACGGAATGCAATAGTTTTTGACACGTACATAATACTTCAAATGTGTTATTCTGTTCATAACGCAATTCACCAAAATGAAGGTATTTTAGTCAAATGGGAATCCACCTTAGCATTAAGTATTTACTTGTATACCTACGTAATTTAAAGTCTAATTATAAGAAACGAAGTAACATAATAAATTATTGTAAAAAAAATTTGTTTTTTAATCTTAGATCTCCATCCATCTTATTCTGTAATCCTATGGCTTGATCGTAAAATAAATATGACTTTTACTATGACATACCTATACCTTTTTAAATTTTAAATTAATCATTATAATTTTACCTACTTAATTTCATACAGCACTAAGGAAAAAAACATTCAAATTAGAATGAGCAAAGGAAACAAAACAAATAGTGACTAACACAGTGAGGAATAATAGTGTTTATCATGTGATGATGCCAGCTGCTTGTGTGGTGCGATCGTTTTGTGTAAATACTCGTATATAATGTTTTCTCAAGACCCAATGCAACGTATGCCTCCGGAGAAATGGAACGAACTACAGAACGTATTTAAATCAGACTGGCCCAGAGGTATCAATGGACACGCGGCATTAGAAATACAGAGACAATGGGCGGAAAAAGGCATTGATTATGACTTGAAAGTTTATTGCCCTTTTGGTGATGTCTGGAATGGAATGGTAGCTGTTAATATAAAAGTAAGTGTGTATTTTCTTGTTGTTTGTTAAAGCTGATTTTACAAAGATTTCTTTACATTTACTTTAGTTCTTCAAGGTTAATTGTATGTTAATAATGTGGCCAAGATACATAAAAGAACTGGCTGTTTTATGCGTGTTATAATATACACATAGGATGTATAAATTAGGCTGTATCCAATAATTTCTATACTTTAGAGATTCGGCAATATAATAGTGAAGAAGTTTTCTTTTGAAGAACCAAAGAAATTAAAGGTCATAAGAATTAGTTGAATTGTAAAAGTTTTAATATTTTAAAATTGTATGAATATAGGAAAAACCATACTTTTTATTGCAATTAAATACAGTAGTTCTATATTCCTAAGAAGCGACCTATATTTTAAAATAATACATATTTTTACAAGTATATATTTAGCTTTAAAACATATTTTATTCATCATCGAGGACAAAATAAATAAACGTCCTCTGTACATTCAAATAATTAACTCACTACAAATTATATTCTAACCCAAATGACTAATCAGTCATATCCCACGCGAATTTGCACTAATCGCTTTTAAATGAACTACTGCCCATCCATGATCGAGGTCAATGCATTTCTATCAAACATTATTGGCTTAATAATAATTCCTCGTATTACCCAACCTCTGGGAAACCAGGGAGTTAAGGGGGGACAATAAATCAACAATAAAGGAACTGCCCACTTGAAGTTACGCTCAAAGTCTGGATAACGAACAAAAACACTCAATGCAATAGGATTCTTAAAGATTGACCAATTGATGACCCTCGAGATCTCTCATGACCTATTTTATTTTATATCTCTTGTGCAATTATAGTACCATACAAACATTTAATAGATGGCGATAACTGTCGTAACAAGGGTAATTATGTTGATGTTCCAGACTTAGCTAACACATAACTTACGAACAATAACATGAGTTCACATGAGTAGGTTCTCAATCTAATTAGAAATAATTATATTTAAATTATTACAGGATACATTTTATGAAGTCATAATACAATGTCCGAAAGATGATACAGAAAAACTTGCAGAAGCCTTGAAAAATACACAAATTATTGATTGGAATAGACAAATTGTAGTACCGTATGCTCCCCGCAACGTGATTGAATGTCTTAGGAATACCGTTCGTGACTTGGATGTTGAGCTTTCTGAACACAGGTTCTTGGAATGTTTTATACTCGAAGGTGCTACATTTGAAGATGTAACGTAAGTAGTAAACAATTCAAACTATTGATTTGCTTAATACGTGATAAACAAAGGCCGTATAACTAATAATAAATAAACAACATAAGGTATCAATATTAAACGAAATAGAAACAAAGAAATCCATGTACAATAATTATAGTTATTACTGACTGGATGACTCATCAAACTACAATGTTCTGTTCTTGTACATGTATAAGTATTGTAAAATTGGTTATTTTTAGTTTAATTATAAGATTGTTTTTCATTGTGAACTGATTATTATACCTATTGCTTTTATTCAATTTTTAATTTTTTATTTTAAATGTTTATATTCAATTTAAACGATAAATATGAATTTACTTTTCTTGTTTAAAATTTAATACGAATCGAAAAGTTATACTGTAGTACTGAACTGTTATATATGTAGAGTAGTATAATTGTATGTGCTTATCTAGTAGCTGCATAATTGCTATTAGTCCGAGTTCAAAATTTTGTCCTTGCACCTACCGCATCATATTTCTGCAACACCTGAAGGTTGACTGGTAGATAATGCCTAATGGCATTAAGTCCGCCTTTGTACCTCATGTGCATTAAGTTAATAAATAAATAAAAGTAGACGTATTTGTAAAAGTTAATTAATTTAATGAAAGTATTCAGGGGTATCGTATGTAGAAATAAGCTCAAAATGTATTCAGTAACTACATTTTGAAAAGTGCTTCAATGAGCTAAACAGATAGAAAGCTAAAAGTTACATGTTGAGTATATCTTTAGGCAATAACTGAAACCAATTCCTCTCATCAAAATTGTTTCTTCAGTAGAGACAACCAGTTCATACGCACCTTTTGCCTCTATTCTGAATGTCTTAAGAGGCGATTAAGAGAGCAAATTATACATGATAACCACTCCACATAGAGAAGGAAGGAAATATTGTTGAATATATTACATGTTATACATATCTTAATAATGTTTTTATTTATTACAGTCTCCCTCAAGGCGTTACTTTCGGGCCAGTAACTTTGGAGCATCTTGACTTAGTGGATTCAACCTGGCCAAATCGTTACGAAACTTCGGCTTGGCATTTTCGGCTACTAATTAACACTAATTCGGGCTTTGGTCTTTACCTGAACAATGCTTTAATATCTTGGGTTTTCATCAAAGAAACTGGACCATTACAACATCTTTACACTGTAGAAGAACATAGAAGGAAAGGATATGGCGAGCTGTTGTTAAAGATGGCTAGCAAGATTTGGTTGAAGGAAGGGAAACCAGTGTTTGCCTTTTGTTTTAAAGATAACGTCAGCGCTTGTAAGGTGTACAGAAAGGTCGGTTTCGTTCTAGGGGAACAGATTGCTTGGTGCTACTTAAATAAAAAAGGTAAATAAACTATTATGTGGGTATTTAGTTGGAATATTTATTTTTAATTTGCAGTAAAGTTCTCTGAACTGAATTTTCTGTCACTGATTTAAACATCTATCGGAAGATTAATATTGTGGCGACTTCCACATACAGCGTAACAGAAATATACTTTTGCGCCATCTACCGTAGATACACTGAACTATGCAGTTATGTACTACACGAAGATACTACCAATTCTGCATCGTGCAATAGAAATTCCCACGCCGATTAACACAACGTGGCCACATCAACCGTTGGGCAGTGGCCCGCCAGGCATGATCACCGTGCCTCTTCCGAGGATCCTCCCTTTTTGTTGGAGGGACATGTGACCCGTTCCTCCACAATATAAGTAATGTACTATCAATATTGGTTAGATTTGCAGATAATAACTATTTGATTTTTGAAAATAGTGTCATGATCCTATATTACAAAAAGAAGGGCTTTGCCTTAGGTACCTAATTTTGTTAAAGACCGTGAATATTAAATATACGAGATATTGTCACATCTCCTATGGGTATAATTGTCATAATGAGTAATTACTCAATTTAATACAATAAATAAATAAACATTTTACAAAAGTTTTGCACATCTACCACACAACAACGCCATCTAGTCCCATACTAAGGAGAGCTTGTATTACGACAGGTATTAGACAACTGATAGAATTACATCTTAACTTGTTTTTTTAAAACAAATACATATTATACACCCAAACTCCGAAACAAAATCTTGCAGATCATACACACATTTGGTCAAACCTGAGAATTGAACCCGAGAGCTCAAGCACAGCATTCGCATGAGCTACCGCTGCACCATCAAAGCAGTCGATCTGATGTTGTCTTAAAAAAATATTGTTATGTCATCTATACTTAATATTATAAAGAGGTAAAGTTTCTTACTTTGTTTGTATGGAGGATGTAACATTTTAAAAGTACTGATTGGATTCTGAATATTCTTTCACTAACAGAAAGCGAAACTATTCAGGAGTGACATTAGCTGTATTCTATTAGGATTAAACAAAAAATTCAGTTAAAAATTACAGTATTTGTAAAGCAAGTCGAAGAAAAGTGGGCGGTTAACTCCCAACGAAGCGGGAACGGCTGTTTCTAAATATACATACGATGTGTTTATTACACCGCCTCTTACCCTTGACTTGTGTGAGTGTAATATCATGTTTTAATACTGCAAATATTAAATGGCTTAAATTACATTTATCTGACAATAAACAGACACAATAAAAGTCCTGGTCTTTTATCAGTACGATATATTAATAAAAAATGATATCACACTCAATTTATATAACTAAGTATCAACTTATCTACTTACAGATCAGTTGACATTTTTTTTATGGAATATGGGGCAAACGAGCAGACGTATCGCCTGATGGTAAGCGATTACCGGCGCCCATGGATACCCGCCCACCGGTTTTCAGTGAGGCCGTGGTACACTCCGGTCGAGCCAGCCCATGCATGCCGAAGCGTGGCTCTCCCACTACACAATTAAGTGCCCGCTAATTTTTAAAATTAAAAAAAAGTGTAACATAAAAATCACAATTATCAAAACATCAACATTACAAATAAAAATCATGCAGTGAAAACCTAGGCACAACTTTGTTTTTCTTCATTCATAAAAAAATAAATAAAATTGGAGTGTTCGTACTATTAAAATAACCACTTTTTACAAACAGCTGAACCGATTTTGATGGGGCTTTCACTGGCTGGTAGCTGATGTAATAAGGACTACCTTAGGTTACTTCTAAGGCTACCTTTGCCCGGCGGTGTTACCCGTGCTTGTTAACGTACAACAATAACCGCGGGAAACACCGCGGGACTCGGCTAATTTGAATAAAGAACGGTACAGATAAACGCAGCGATTGTTGTTGATGTTGATTTATTCACTGCGTCTTCATCCGTGAACGCGACACACCGGCGACAGATGTGAAAATAATATTTGAAAATGTCCAAAGAACCCGATTCCTTGCAATACTTACCTATAGAGAAGTGGAGTGAACTTCAAGCGGCCTTCAAGGCATACTGGCCTCGAGGTATATCTGGATTTGCGGCTCTTGAGATACAGAAACGATGGGCGGAACAAGGCTTCGATTATGAATTCAGAGTTTATTGCCCTTTTGGTGATGTCACTAATGGGATGGTGGCTGTGAACGAGAAGGTAATTATCTATTTTAGGCATATTTTATTAAGATAAGATTGATAGTAAATTAGTGTTACAGTGAAAGACATGATAATTATTTTGAGGTTAGTATCTGACTCAGATCTTTGTGAATTCAATAACAGATTGCATGCCGATCAAACTATTAAATTACAAATTTTAATGATAATTATTTAAAATTACAAGTTACTTACCTCAACAATATTGACATTATAATCAAATTATTTTAAAGTACATCTTTTAAAATTAGTAGGTACTATGGACATCTATTGGTACGAATAATAATTATTACTGTTAATGTTTTCTTCTTCAAACGTAGATGGCGTTAGCGAGCATGTGTTAAAGTGTAGTAAAATGTTGTTGTAGTAAAATATTCGATTGTACTGTAATAAAATAAAAAAAAATCTATCAGAGACCTGAACTAGTAAAAAGCAAGGAAGAAATCGATTAGTACTGTTTTTCTGACCTTCGAAAACATAGTACCCATCATTACGGTGGACCCGGAAAATATGTGCCGAAGCGAGCTCCGTAACGGCGCGATAAGGCACTTAGCTCCAATATTAAATTATATAATATTTATCACATCATTGCCAAATAAATGAGAAAAACTAAGCGAATAATCCTTAGGTACATTACACCGAATTTCGCACGAAGTTAAGCAAGTCTTTCATATTGACGTTATTCGATAGTAAACACAGCGAGAATCTACATATTACTATAGATATACTTATAACAAAACTATTTTGTATTGCATTTTTAAATTTTGGTTCTACAAAACAACATTCTATAATGAACAATGACCAACAATCTCCATAAAGGTACTACATATTTATGATGTAAAACAATTTCCATATCACACACTCTCTCTTTCTCACACTCTTAATTATAAAATATTCCAGGATACTTTTTACGAAATCATAATTCAATGTCCAAAAGACGACACAACGAAACTTGAAGAAGCTCTGAAAAAGACCAAAGTCATTGATTGGGAAAGAGAAGTTATAGTACCGTATGCTCCACAGAACGTAGTTAACTGCCTTCGTAATATAGCACACGAGATTGGAGTGGAAGAAGATCAGCACGATCCATTAGAAACATTTATACTTGAAGAAGCGAAATATGACGATGTCAGGTAAGATAACTATGGCAAGAAAATCTTTTACCTAAGTAAAAAACTTTGATGAAATTTATATGGGCTATGTCACAAGGCTATTAGATATTGCGAATCTATTGACACTGCATTCATGAAAATTGGGACAGTAGCTTAGGCGCTACGGTGAAACGTACAATTACACACAGACTCCCAAAACTATTATCGTTTGTCCTACAGTAGAGTATAAAAATTTGTTTGTATTTTGGTTGTCGCTACTGACGGATGGAATTCAACTAATTAAAATCAATACCCATGTCTTTCACCCATTTACAGTGGTGGTACTCTTACTTCATAAACGTCTCATGCGATGTGTATTATCACGACTAATAAAAAAATAAGTGTTAAATCTCAAGATTCAATTAGGTTAATTCAGTTCAAGGTTTTTTTAGACTATTAACTCAAAAATTCCCAAAGAAATATTTAGAATGTGTTAGAATATTTGTATAACAACTCCCATCAAATAAAAAAAATATTAGATGGAAGCAAAACAATAATGTTGTTTTGATTCCAGATTGGTGTTAGAGAGTATCTTACGACTAATGTTTGATTTGGAATTCATATAGCGGAGTAGGTAATGGAATAGACCCACCCACCTTCACTAGACATAGGGTGAATGTTTAATCCTGAAAACCGTGCCACGCTTCGGCATGAATGGGCCGGCTCGACCGGAGTGATACCACGGCCTCACAGAAAACCGGTGTGAAACAGCGCTTACGCTGTGTTTCATCGAGTGAGTGAGGATACCGGAGGCCCATACCCCGATCCAACGCTCCCTATCTCCCTCACCATCCCCCTTACCCCCAGGCCGCCATAACTAGTCGCTTGAATAAAGTTATGGTCTAAAATAGGTTTAAGTTCTCGTAAAAATCGAAAATCTATTCAACGTTTTGAACAGAGTCGTATACACTGGTATTATTTATGAAATTTAATGAAGTATTGTAAAATACAAATTAATTTATCATTAACAGTTAATCAGTAAATAAGACTGCAACACACAACAATATCTTGAAGTATCATATTTCATGTGCAATACTTGTACAGTTGTGAGAAACCTTATTTACATAATTAAATGTAAATTGCACCTTGGAGAGAAATGTTATAGCTTCTTTATTCGTTTATAGACAATAAATTACCAATTCAACCTTTTTTAAGAAAATAATGATTGTTTTGTTCTACTTTTTGCCTATTACGTAATGTTATCTTAATTTACATCATAGTCTTATGCAGTTAGCTCTTTGTTTATTTAAACTTATCACTATACAAATGCAAAATACAAATTATCCATAATAATGTGGTAACAAAGCTATGACGGAGTTCAGATGGGAATGGAATGGAAGAAAGTATCGTCAGCTCGTCGGTCGTAGGGAGAAAAAAAACAATGATTTTTAAGAGGAAATGAAAAAAGTATTTATTAAATTCACTATAATAAGTTTTTGTTGCACTTACCTTTAAAAGTTGAAAAATAATTTCTTAGTAGTTGTAAGTTTGTTTTCCCAATTGTTATTTTTCTTTAGTATAAACAGCTATTACAAAATTGTAGGCATACGGTAACAGTTATTATTTATCTTATTGTATAAGCTCAATTGTACGTATCGATCTCCAGTTAGGTCTTAAGCCAGGTTTTGGGAGACATATCTTATTTTGTTGGGACCGAGAGAGGTTTCAAACTCTCCCGATTCGTCAGGCCCAGGAACGCGCCAGGTACCGCAAACGATTCAGGCGCCGGAGATCGGAAAATGATCTCCGTCCTCCATAAGCGCAAGCCTGATGGTGACAGATGGGGCCATTTGTCACCCTAGCTGAAGCAGGCCCGGTGGCGGCGCGAGCGCTGCAGAGTGCATGCCCTTTTGGGGATAATAACGGGAACATCTGGGTTCCCACACATGAGGGGGCTTATAACCACAAGATGGTGGTATCCGAGGGGATATCCACACAGAAAACTAAAATGGGGCACAAATATTGTGATACTGTTTGTTTACTCTGTTTCATAAATAAATATATGTGTTTGTATGAGTTGGATACAGGATGTGTAAGCACTTGCCTTCTTTAATTTGTTTTTATCATTACTAATAAATATTACCACACTTAAATCTTTACTGTCTAGAAACCAGAATAGCAGGCATTTATACATCCATATAGTGTATGTCTATATCTATGTAACAATTTTTACTGATTTTTACTCAACTTCAAAGAGGCTAAAGGGGAGCATAATAGTTTTGGCAGTCTAGTTAAGAATATTCCACCGTAACGCCTAAACTACTGAACCGATTTTAATAAAATAGATATCAAAAGATTCACAATAATGTTCCAGGTAATAAATAAATAGGTTAGGGTTAGGATAGGTTACATAAATTTTGCCGTGAAGGGGCGACATTACGCGTGTGCCGTGCCGTGCGTCGCCTAAATTGAGAGTTTTACCATCAGACGACGGAGCCCGCTTCAGTGCGGGCAGACGCTGGGAGGGGTCTGGATGGCGTAAGAAAGCGGTTCCCGGATCTCTCCCGTCTCAGGCGCGGAGTGGCACACCGTGTGGTTTTAGTCGGTTCGATCCGACACACCGCCCCGCTGCAAACCCCGGTGGGGTTACACGTAAAAAAAAAGGTTGTATAAATTTTGCCAAAAGCTTTACGTAGTTTTTTACCAATAGTTTTTTAAACTCTTTCTTTTTATTATTTAAGTGAAGTTGATAAAAACCCAGGCTTCTCCTCCCGAACGCCAACTGCGAGAAGAAGTATGTCTTCTGAATTTCACGTGTGTATGAATGACTGTGGTCTCTAGTCATTTGGTGACCACTTACTTCCTATACAATAAACAAAAAACTTAACTAATTGTAACTATACAGTGCGAAATTGTAAACATCGCGTCAGCAAATCTGTCAATATTCATTAGCAATTCCCATTTAAAAGTAAGTTCACAACCGGTCACTGAACGCACCATGTGTTCTCAACTATTAATATCATTTAACAATTAATCATGTATTATATTTTATTTTATTTTATTACGTATGGCCTTAACCCTCTCCTGAGAGGAGACCCGGGCCCAGCAGTGGGACGTTATGGGTTGTTGATGATATTTTATCAGATCATTATTGTAATAAAACATATGGGCTCTAATGTCTCATATCATTTGTGCATATAATACAATAGCATTGAAAGTTATTTGTTTACATACCATTCACTATTCTATCCACTATCAACAAGAAAACGGTTAAACAGAACGTTGAATAATTTTCCACTGTTGTTTTATAACCGCTACAGCACCATGTCAAAACGCATGTGATTTACTGCTTATTGTAAATAAAAGTTATCTATATAACTATCTGGCATGTAGCCTCTGAGTTATAGTTATATACATAAATATTAATCAAAACGTAGAATTAACATAAAGTTTTATTCACAGCTTACCGCCAAATATAACCTTTGGCCCAGTTACATTGGAGCATCTCGATTTAGTGGACTCAACATGGCCTCACCGCTACCAAAATTCTTCGTGGTACTTCAAATTACTAATTGACACTAATTCAGGATATGGTTTATTTCACAAAAACGAGCTAATTACTTGGGTATTCATGAAAGAAACTGGTGCATTACAACATCTTTTTACGGTAGAAGATCATAGGAAGAAAGGTTGTGCTGAAATGCTGTTAAAGATTGCAAGCAAAGTGTGGTTGAAAGAGGGGAAAGCGGTATTTGCATTTTGTTATAAAGATAATGTTAATGCCTGTAATGTTTATAGAAAGCTTGGTTTTGTGCGAACGGAGCCAATTGCTTGGTGTCACTTAAATAAAAAATAAATAATTAGTTATCTTTTTGTTTTATTGCAATACGATTACAATGTGACTTTTATCATTGACAATGTGATATTACTATACATATAACAATATCATGAAATCCTCTACTGTATCGTACATATTTAAAAAAATAGTTGTCAAATTTGTCAATAATAATTACAGTGTAATTAATAATATTGACTACAATGACTAATAAATCGTTATTTAATGTCATCTACATGTAATACAAAGTACCAACAATAAATTAAGTAGTAAAATACAGTAATGATTTATACAACATGAATACAATTTTCATAGCAACGAGACAAAACAGGATGGTTGACCTAATATTTTTAATGTGTTGACTTTATTCAGCGCGTCGGTATCATATTTAAACCACAACGTTTGTAATGAAAACTATATTTTGTTTTATATTTAGTATTAAGGCCAGTATTTTAATCGTGCTAAAGCTGTCGCCGGAGATTTGGTCTGGTTATGACTTGATTAATTCTGTCACAACACTTACAGCCAAACCGCGGCAACGCACTTCCGTAAAAGCAGCTGGAGCCTATAGGCGCTATTAGTTATATACCATAAGGTAAACCGAAGTCTGTTCTTTCGCCCCAATTCCTCAAAAATCAAATGTCAATCAAATCAAATCAAAAATCAAAACTGTCGAGAGTAAAATACATTCTAACAGGCCTAATGTTACTTTAATCAAATCTGATCCAACCAAACAGAAGAGACATTGAAATATATAAAATAAATACACAATATTAATATTTTAGCTTTTCTTTGTTTTTTAGTTAGCTGAAAAATAAACATATACTCCACAATACACAACATAAGTAAATACATTACTCCAACCCATTTCTCTAAATCGAGGCCACGTAATCGTGGTCCGTCAATTTTATGATACCATCAACAAAGTCGCTCAGCAACACTGTCAGGCAATAAAACACAGTCTTGTAACCCAGCGTTCGTTGTTGCTTGGTGCTCGCGGTACCACTAGGGAGACAACAAAGTCACGGAATTTCATGTGCAAATCGCACATAAAAGCAAATACGACGCTTTATCGGGAACAACAGAAGAAATAAATCTTTACTGTTTCATTCATGCTTTAACTTTGGCGTGTACTGGAGTGGAAAATATTCTATTTGACTGCGATGCTCCAGATGGAGGTTATTGGGAAATGTTTTCTCGTTTTCGTGGAAGTATCTACATACATAACGTATTTCTATATATTATGTTCAATAGAGGAACGTGAGCTGTGACTATTCTCCTATAATTTCGTAGCTGTAAAAACATTTTGCATCAAATTTAAATTCACTTTAGAAGCGTTAAGATACTTGACACAGAAAGGCATGTCATTACAATTTAGGCCATCCCTAAAAAGATACAATAAATCTGTTTCTCATAATGTGGTATATTTTTATATGTTCAACAAGTTATATTCATCATCGGCTATTATTAGCCCTCTGCTGGACATGAGGCTTGTCTATCCTTAGAAAGATCTTGGTCTGCTGTACCACATTTACCAGATGAGTTTGTTTGGCTTTGTTTTAAATGTTTCCTCTCTTTACAACGATGTATAGAGGTAGTAACACTCTTACGTACTTGATCCGTCGCCACACGGAATAAGAATAATTAAATGCTTTTTATTATTTTTATTTTCAAATGTTAAAAGTCAGTTTTACAAGGCTGCGCGTGTATGATGGATTACATATATACATACATACATATACCCTAAGAAACTCTCAAATAGTGGGGATTTTTTTGGTAAAAGTTTTATCTAAATCCATTCTGTAGATCTAGAGATTATACCCTACAACCTCACAAACTTTACCATCTTTTCTTATACCTTTAAACGAGCAATCCTCTTAATACATATAAAATCTGAATCACGGAAACGGCTCCAACGATTTTTAAAATGCAGGAGGTTTCGAGGGTGACAAATCGAATCTAGCTAGGATTTATTTTTAGAAAATTGCCCAATAAAAAACGTCGGGTGTAGCTCGATCATCCAGGTACTAACATATAGATAAACATTCTTCTTTTTAAAAGTGAAGAATTCAACATAAACCAGACTAAAACTTTAAATCATTTTCTAGAATAAAGTGCAAGGTTAGCAAATCTTTCTAGGATATATAGATTCAGACTACAGTACGATAAAGCAAAAGAAGCGGTAAACCTCTTACATAGGTTTTCCTAAACTCTAGGCAGCTGCTGAATGGTATAATAAATCGTTCCATTGTATTGACACTACGAGTAGTATATTCACTTCTAAATGTTATCGGTTTTCTCACAGTATGATTAATGTAGTTGACTATGTATAACATTTTAGTATAAAGTAGTTCGCACGCGACTGTTTTCCTATAAAAACTGAATGACTTAACATACAATAGACTTACAAGTTGACAGTCAGAAGATTAACGTAAAATGACAGTGTTCATGCTGTCGTGTTCCTTTGGTGAGTGCGAGACCGGAGGCCCAATGATGCACAAGCATTGCTAGGCCGCCATGGTGTGGGTCGCCACGCTGCATTGTTGCATTGTCGGCATTCGCAACGAATGTGGTGACCGCCGTTCTTGGATTCTGCTTTTGCTTTCCATCAGGCAGAGTATAGTCATTTTCGTAGGGCAATACATAAAAAAAGTCGAAATTATGTTTACAAGAAAAGATCATTTTTGCTTTACAAATTTTGATGTCCATTTTTATAGAATAGAAAATTATTCAAGACCTTAGATTTAGAAGACCTATTTAAATTACACTAAGCAACTTTTTATAACGAAACTAGCAAAGCACCATAGTGTTGTAAAGGTACAAACATCTTAGGTAACGCCGCGGGACGAAACAAGTTTAAAAAAGAGCCTAAGTTACTCCTTTATATCATCACCTATCTGCCAGTGAAATTCCGTTAAAACCAGTCTAGTCATTCCAGAAATTAGCCGGAACAAACAGACAGACGAACAAACTAAATGCCTCGGTTCGCACTTAGTCTGCTAAGCAGAGCTTGTACTATGGGTAATAGATAACTAATTTTAATACATAATTTGTACTTATAATATATACATACATAATAAATATTCTCATTATCAGACTTAACTCTTCTCTCTCTAGAGTCATTTATCTTTACCTAATTTGCAGAGCATTAAGTCTAGTGCGCTTGCCGAAGAGTCAATAAAATTACACTAAGTTGAAACATTAACTATTTGAATAAAGTGCAAATCTATACAAGAGCTACTAAATTAGGGAATTTTATTCCGGTAAATTAAATATTCGTACATTAAATAAACTACAATGCAGAGCAGTCACCGAGCTTTTGCATGCAAATGATTATCCCAAATTTGTTCCAAATTAGTATGTGTGTATAAACTTGTTTAAGTAAGTTTTGAACTGTTTATCAATGTGTTTCTGCGAATTTAGCGCCATAGGATAGCTGTTTTTTATTATGATTATTTTAATTTTTTGTGTGAAGTTGAACACCAGGCTTTGCTAATCGATTTTATCTATTTCAGACATCTAACACACAACGCCATTTAGTCCCAAACTAAGTAGAGCTTGTATTATGGGTACTAGACAACTAATATATATACATTTGTAGATCATACAAACATTTGATGCGACCCGGGAATCGAACCCGAGACCTCAAGAACAGCAGTTGCATACGCTACCGCAGCCCCACCGAGGCAATCATACATACAGTCTGTGTAAAACCATCAAACGAGAGAAAATAAAAGAACCTAACATATAAGCAAGAAGAAAACACTTAGTGTAAGCAGATAGTTTTAACTTTAAACAATGCTGTTTGATGACTACGACAATAATAGTTTACGTATTGTTATCGTATAAACATAAGTAAATACTATATCTCAATATTACAAATAAACTAAGTAACTAACAAAGGTGCGGTTTTCATTAGTGAGTTGGCGGTGGTGGTGCATCGAAAGTTATCGGGCTATTTGACCAGTTTCTCTACGTGACGTCTGGAGTCTGAACAATCCTTTTAATAAAATTACGTAGTGCGATAGTGTTGGAAAAGATCTTGGCAACCATTTTAGAAAGGAAGAACGTCTCTCACATATGAATACTTGCCATATTATTTTAAATCTATATTTTAACTTGATCTTATACCTACATGCGATCAAGGCTAGTTCCCTTTGCTAGCTATGAAAAATGTTCATAAACGGAAATTTGGTAGTAAAATTGTAATCACTACAAAAATACTATCCTTCTGCAATTTATTGATCTTACCTCAAACATGGTACTACGATCAAAATAATTAAAGACTAAAACTAATTATAAAATTCAGATAAGTGTACTACAAATTAAACACAAATATAGTATCTACTTGGTAGTAATAAACTCATCAAATCACTCCAGTGTGAGCTTGAGCGAAGCGTATTTCAGGATTCCAGTTCAAATCTTGCTTATATTAAGCTGAATTTTAGCTCATGGAAGTCGAGACATATTTGTATTCACGCAGTACATGTATATTATTCCTCATAACTCTCAGTAAGAGCCTTATTTACAATTAGTTTAGATAAATCAAGTGGCTACAGTGTAAGCCGCGAAAGCTCACGTATGCGTTTCATATACTTGTATTTAATCTTTGAGTTAGATTATCTCAATACTTTATGTTTTAGAATATTTTTGTATATTACTCGCATCAAAACAGTGAGGTCCATTCGTGAAAAATATTTAAAATAAATGTAACATATGAACGCGGATAGAATACTTATATTTTTTGAAAATATCTACACAAAGCGGATATACCCTTATATATAGAATAGAACAGAATACTATAAACTTTATTGTACACCAGTTTACAATTAGGAGCATAACATTATACTACCATGTACGTAAATAGCGGCCTTATCGCTAAAAAACAATGTCTTCAAGGCAACTTTGGATGGACAAATCGACTGTAAAAAATCGAATTCATGGGTAGTTTGGTGTGAAAAAATAAATTAATAAAGGCAACCATTCAGTTCAGATAAATAATAATAATTAAAGATTTAGGATTACACATTAATGCATTCAAATAAGTATGTATAATGCATATAAATAAAAAAAAAGTTTTAGGCCAAATCGAACTTTATGAAGATAGGTAATGTTCTTTGACCATTTTCTTGAGTATGGGCAAAGATAGATACACCTTACGATAGATTCAATTATAAAACCGTGTAGTTTTAGTCGATTCTTTTCCGACATGTCAATTCACGGGCAGAACCATGTTCTGAATTAATATACATAAAAAAACTAAAAGCATACTTTAGAAAAGTTGGTAACAAACAAGAGACACAAAAACACATCTGACGTTAATAAAAGAGTATTAAAAACAATTTGCCTATTTGAAACACAATTTATTAATTATCGATGGCGCAAAAATCACTTCGTTAATCGATAACTCACATCTAGGGTGCAATAAGATTACCAAATGCTATTTCCAAACGTAATGTAGAGCACATTGTTGTAGAAATGTCTTTAACCTCTTATAAAACACTACATTCCAAGTTATCATACTATACATGTTAGATTGACATGAGATCGTTTGGTACTTTAAAAGAACTGGTACTTTTATTTCAGTAATAAAAACAAAGTAAATATTAATTATTTACGGAGTTGAACTGTTGCTGTTCAGAATCTATAACAATGTAGGTACTTTGTGCCTTTGAATTGAGCTCTTAATATGAATTTCATGAATTTGACTTAATGCTTTCTCGTTTCCTTGTTTACCTTTGGATGAAAACATGTATAATAAAGAGAAAAACAAGATTGAAATTAAAATTTCAAAAGTTTACTCGTTAAAAATGAGTTACGACCTATTTTACATATTTCGTGATTGTGATGACATACTTTATTTTCCTCGCTAGAACGATCTAGTCAAGAGTCGACTCATAAAACTCGACAATAACCTTTCATATCTACATATGGTTCACTTGGTTTAACGAGCCGAATTATTTCGTACATCCATCTTAAATAATGTCAGTTATGAAGGCGGAAGAAACTCTTTATATGTTTTTTATTACTCCATCATCTCAACTTCAATGCCTCATAGCAGAATTACGTAGTTTTACGTTTTTATATGGTATGAACTAGACAAGGCAACTAACTTAATCTAACTTCTCTTGTTTTCTGACATTTCAAAATCAATCTAAATTGTAAGTGATTCGAGTCGATTTTCTGTCTACAATCGCTAACTTCTTTTCTTTTTCTTTTTTAAAAGCCAACTTCCGCATTACCGATATATCCTGTGTCTCTGGGGACTTTACAAATATACACGAAACGGACACAAAGAACACCTAAACTCAGAACAGCAATTTAAGGATCACACAAAGTGTTGTCCCATGCAGGATTTGAACCCACATCACTTGGCGCAGTAGAAAGCGGCGCAGGGTAGCGTAAATGATGTTGTAGCCACTTTGCTTAAAACACTAAGCCAGCCGTGCAGTCATCATACTAGACTAACACATGTCTTTGGGTTTTGCTTGCTTAAAAACATTATCAATAAAGTAAATACGATAAGAAAAGATAAATACTTTAATACCTAGATCCTATTTCATCATCATCAACAGCCTATGACAGTCTACTGCTAGACAAGTTGTTGTAGTTTGATTCAAGTTTTCCTTCTTTTTGCAGCGATTTTATCCTGTGCAGTAGCCTTCCTTGGTCGCCTCTTATAACAGCCACTGGATGATGAAGGATGTTGATACTCCATATTGTTAATCTGTCACCACACGGTGATTGTTTCTAATCGCCGATTGGAACTGGTCTATGAGTTATAGAAAACACGATATTTAATTTAATTTATACTAACCTATATATCAGCACAACTTGCAGCGTCATCAGCTGCAAGTTGTGCTGATATATTAGAATACTAGCGGCTATCGCGGTAAATAGTAGCCTATGGGTTATTCTGATGTAAAATCTATATTATTATTAAGTTTTATTTAAATCCATTCAGTAGATTACGTGAAAGAGTAACAAACACCCATCCATACTTACTAGCTTTCGCGTTTTTAATATTAGTAGGATAACGAAAAATAAATAGTTGACCTCAATTTCACTTATAGGGAATCAGTAATTACATTATATGCAGTCGTACCATGAATTGAAGGACTGTTCCACGAAACGACAGTTATCTGAAAATAAGATAGATGATGTTCTCGAAAAAAATTAATGAGGTTAGAGAAACCTTATTTCCATTGTTTTCATCCATTGCTATATCCAATCGTTTTAGGTCTTGCTGTGTTATTTAAATGACATAAATACTCGTTTTACTTCAGAAATAAAACTTTAAAAAAAAAATTGTAGCACGGTTTTGAACTACAGTTTATATAACTAAAGCAGAAGCATTGAAAATGCAGATGACGAGGGATGATACTTTGATGGATGTATCATCTTTCAAAGCGGTAGGAAGTCTGATAGAGATTTTTGTATGATCTGTGGAAGAATGGACCCAACATTCATTTCCGATTACTGCCCTGTTCCTTATTAATTAGAAATGAGTTCTTGTATCGCTGTCTGAGATTATTCGTGGCTTAAAGTACCAGCTGTATATGGATTTCCTCACCTTACCTTTTAGAAGATATACAACGCTAATAAAGAAATGTGAATCTTTTACCTAAAATTGTAGTTACGTACATTTTTCCCACATAAAATATTTTCACTCTAGAGATTCATTTGATATCAAAATTTATCTTATTTCCTAATATTCTTGTCTACATATAATTTTAATAAATAAATTTCTATACCAATTCCTATTTCATAAACACGTATATAAATATGTCATTCTTATGGTATCCAATTTAGCACAGCGGCAATTACGTTTGTTTGTTCACCAAACACTTATTGGCACAGCGGCCATGTTTTTCGTCACATTCACATGACAATCAGTATCGAACTGTTTTTATAACTTACCACAATCTCTTAGTTAAGAAATCAACTATTAGTTCCTTATGTTGTCTTTATTAATCAGTCTAACGTAAAATATATAGTTTTCTATAATATTTCAGTTTATTGAAGCTAGAACTACAGAAAATAATATAATAAATTAAAGTAAGACTATGTTGAGGTGTGCGCTCATAGCCCAGTTGCACTCGGTGATTCGTAACAATCATCGAGGGTAAGCAACGATGGCGCGGTCAGTACGTGGATGGGTGAACGCTGGTGGCATGTTACCATGAGCGTCTCCGTGAGTCGGAGGTCACGTTAAGCAGTCGGTCCCGGTTGTTATCATACGATAACAGTCGTGAAGCTTAGTTGGAGGCCTTCGGGCGGCTTAAAAACATCCAACGGCAAGATTTACGTAGCCACAACGTATTCTTGCCAGTCTCCAACCCGCACTTGGCCAGCGTGGGGACGTATGGCCTTAACCCTCTCCTTAGAGGAGACCCGAGCCCAGCCGTGGGACATTATGGGTTGTTGTTGTTGTTGATGTTACAAATAAAAATCGTCAACCCTCATAATTGATTCATAAGACAAAGGTCCAATTCTCTCCAAAAAGGTATTTGACCTTTTTTTTTTTTTATTTAAGCTGCCAAAATGACTCTGCCTTGCCTGATGGAAAGCATGAGCAGAATCCAAGAGTGGTGGCCACCATCCTCAATGCGAAAAAGAACAATGCAGCATGGTGACCCACACTATGGCGGCCTGGGGGGAAGGGGATGGTGAGGGGGATAGGGGGCGTTGGATTGAGGTATGGGCCTCCGGTATCCTCACTCACTCGATGAAACACAGCGTAAGCACTGTTTTACACCGGTTTTCTGTGAGGCCGTGGTATCACTCCGGTCGAGCCGGCCCATTCATGCCGAAGCGTGGCTCTCCCACGGTATCACCCTTCCTAAGACATCTCTTGAGAGGTGTAATTTCATAGACACAGGACACATTTTCAACAGCTACGTATAAGTTACCAGGAGGAGGACTACAGGAGGATACTAGGATTTTTATTTTAATTTTTTTTAATATTTGATGATATTGGCCTGGACGAATGTTATATTGATTGCGTGACAGCAAGTTTGGCCTATAGATTTAAGCAGTCGCCACGCCGATTCCTTCTTCTCCAAGTGTTAAAATCTTACACGAGACAACACTGTGTGATCCACAAATTGGTTTTATAAGTCTGGATCTTCCTTGTGTCGGTTACATGAATGTTTGTAAAGTCTCAAAGACACAGGAATTATACCTGGTGTGGGAGTTGATCGCAAATGTAATCGTAATTATAATCTTGTTCATAAAAATATGTTTAACTACCTTTTACTACGGCTCCACCAGCATATATGTCGGCTATCGCAATAAACTGTTTATATTTGCCATCGTGGTAAAAGGACGGCCAATCAGCCAGGAATACGCTGATGGTTTTCTGGATGCAGTGGACGTACTGGACTCACATGGTATGTCACAAGGGGAGGTTTTTTTATGCAGTGAAACTTAAATGATGTCCCACCTTGCATCATGCTCTGTGTGCTCGGACACCTGCACAATTGAGAATCTGATGGCTGCTACCGAAAATGCAGTCAAAATGACCGCGTACTGGTCTACTAAAATTTAATTACACCGATACGAAACGTTTACCGTCGAAACGCTAAGAAGATTGCGAAAAAAGAGCCTATGTCCTTCCGTCTCTATACCGAAATTCATTCGAATCGTTTCATCGATTTAGCCATGAAAGTGTAACAGTTACTTTAATCACTGAAATGTATGTACGCGTATGCCTAAATTCCGATTGACTGCTCTATCTAAACTGGATAATTCTTTTTTTATGCGTTTGTTATTGCCAGGAGAAAGAAGGTTTAGAGGATTAAAAGAAAACCGAAAGTATTATATTTTCTTAGTTCTCGTCTATAAACTACACGTGGGAAGCTGAGTTGGCCATAAATACGGACGTATATTTTTTGGAAATTTAGAAAATATTCACAAAAAAATATGGCATTACGAAGTTGGTCAGGTTAGCTAGTTTATAACATTGGTATGTATTGGAAGTAATAACCGAGATATTCTTAGTGATAGGATACTAAAGGGGCCTAACTTACGTTATGTAGTATCATAATATAGGTGGTAGGGGTTTGGTGATCGGAGTTGAACTGCTGTAGCCACAATCTCGTTTTGAGCGTGGTCCGGAGAGTAGTATCTTGTCAGTGCTTGCTGATGAATAATATTTGTAACTATTCTTGTAAAGTATTCTAGTGATACTTGTATTGAATATTAGCTAGTGCAAGTGTGTGGATGATCAGGTGAAATGCGGAGTCTATTGATCTTCTGTGAGTTACTTTTTAGTACTAAAGGCTTAAGTTTTGGTTATATATTTTGGATTGATAATTGCTGTATTGTCAGTCACCCTTTAAAACCGTTAAGTACTTAGTCAACGGTACATATAATGCAATCTTGACTGTAAATACGGATTGTTTAGTTCCTTATCATTATCAGAAGTTCACAGCTGAACAACACTTTATATGGTTTAAAAATCATGTATATATTTCATATATGTTTTTAAGTAGTCCGCGAAATTCGAATGTATTTCTAGTCCGAGAGGCGATAGTTGTCTTCTTTTAAAAATAATCTTTTTAATCCTTAAATATATACAGAGAAGAGTATATAAACATAGCATAGCAATAATGTTAATATCTCAATATACATGCGAGGTACTAACATAACTGTTAAGTCATAATCAATAAATGTTTGAGGATCTTCAAAATCTGAGGAATTATTGTTGCGATTCTTTAAAATACAAATAACAGATTGGCCTACCAACAGTACCTATACTGTATATAATCCGTGGCTTAGATTCATACATTTTGCACGTTCCTACATAATGTATGTATTTACCATCCCAGAATATATTCTTCTAGAAGGCATTGTTTGTTAACTAATTAATATTTTTGCTATATAAAAAAGTTCGATCCAGTGTCATAGTATAGATCATACAAAACCTAATTAATTTAAAGTTAAAATAATTAAGAAAAGTTTTTTTTGTTAAGTAAGAACACATTGGACTTCAAACGACGTTTTTTTGTTTTAACTATCTTTTCAGTATTACTGTAGCAAGCATTTGATTATAAAAAAGACCTATTAGTATTATGTTATTTTATTTCAACTATAAAGACAACCAACTCCATTAACTAAAATCTTACTTGGTTTGTATCTTGGTGGAGCTTAAGAAGTTCAAATTGAACTGTCACAATGCACCCTCGCCGTGTGCACTGGCATTAATATTGTTATTAAATTCGTAATCGTTTCGAGCGGACTGTAGAGCAGAGACTTGCTCATTAAACTCTAACCTCTTTTTACCTATATAAGGGTATATTATAACAAGTTCCGTAACTTTCTACAACTTAAATAGGATCATGTTGAAGTTTAATTCTACTACTACTGAGTATTAGTAAGAAGAAAAAAGAGAAGTAAGATTATAAAATATATAAAGGTATTCAAATAGGCCTGTACTTCAAACTTTATATGAGTTACCGGCAGCGGGGAATGAGAGAAAAAAAGAGTTACATGCAATCCTACTGCGACTTCGAATTCTGCTTTATAATATACATGAAAAAGCCTCGTTAATATTTATATACATAAGAAAAAACCTTCTTTACAATTCAGGCATGCAACAATACCAACGTTACTGAGCAGCTTGCCGGTTCCTACTGCGTTGAGTGTTGTGGGTTCAATTTCTACATGGCAAAACATTTAATGTGATCCACAGATTGTTGCTCAAAGTCTTAATATTCTTTGTGTCCATTTCATGTATCTTTCTAAAGCCAGTCAGTCGGTGAGATACAGGACAGTTTCCAAGTGTGGGAATAGACTTTTTATAATAAACAGGCTACATGAAACATTAATCAGCAGTCTGGAAAGTTACCTGTCCGTACATAAATGTTGAAAGGACCTATTCCTTTCCTTATTCCTTAAAAAGACAACTCCCGCATTAGGAATATAAATTCCTGTGTCGCGGGGATCTTTACAAACATACATAAAACGGACACAAAGTACACCCAGACTTAGAACAACAATTTATGGATCACACAAAGCGTTGTCCCATGTAGGATTTGAACCCACAAAACTTGGCACAGTAGAAAGCGGTGTGGCGACCACTGAAACCACTAGGCCAACCGTGTACCTATGTACTAAACTTAATTTGAACGTGGATTATTTTTGAGTAACTTCATTTATGTAAATACAAATCAGCGCAATGATAATTATATTATGATAAATTGGGAGCTGTGCTCTTTATCCCTTAGCCCTTTTTATTTTGTAGGCACAAAACAGTTGAGTCTAAGTATCTCGTTTGAGTTTCATTGTCTTTAACAACCTTCTAAAATTCACTGCCTAACCGAGACCTGGGTCCGTTGGCTGGACTCAGAACAACAGCTTCATTACCAAGAGAACATATTGAAACAAACCCTATAAAACCCGTCTGAATAGCGTGAAAAGCCTCCTTTCTACGGAAAAGTTTATGCCCAGCAGTGAACTGTTAAAGATTTTTGACTATTAGACAATTATTTCTACATAATTATTTCGTACCTTTGAAATGTAAAATACTTTATTACTACTAACACTATGTTAATATGACTTTTGATTGCCTCGGTGGCGCATCAAATGTTTGTATGATCTGCAAATATTTTTTTCGGAGTTTGGGTGTTTTCTATGTATAATATGTATGTATTTACAAAAAAAAACTTTAGTAATACTGTTGAAGAACATAAACATTTTATAACACTAACTGGCTCTAAACTATATAGGTAAGTCACAAACGGACAGACAAGCAAACACGTATTAACAGTTTAACATCAAATTAGAGTCTATATGCCTGAATACCCGAGCTAATAGATTTCCTAACTAATATTTCTTTGCATGTAGGTACTAAAACGTCGCATAAAACCGCCATTGACGATACGTGCGTACCCGAATGGTCAATTTTTATCACATAATAGCGTATATCAGTATGCTTTCGTCGCAATTAATCCTAGTGGAGTGAACATTGAGGTCAGTTGTCTAATAAAGAAGTCATATTTCTTACGCCTTAGACAGTATTGATGTACATTAATCAACTAGGGGTTATTTCGACTTGGTATGTTACGGTCATATGATAAGTTCCTACCTACTACATATATTTTTGATAATTTTGAATACAGTAAGAAGTCTGTTGTTGATCGAAATCAGTATAACCAACTTTTTTTTCCGTGCGTGAATCCTCCGCACGCCATCGCGGGTACTAGGAGCCGGGGAACCAGGTGCACCCTAGGAAGAAAAACCCTGTAACCCCGACGTACTTTGGGCCACCCACGTACTGTATAACCATTAGGTGGTTATACTGTCAGTGGGTGGCAATCTAATAAACTAGTTTATGAGATCGAAGCAAAACAGTGTCGTATTAATTATAACTACGTGAAATAAAAGTTCTATGGTTGTGGTAATGAATCATTTGATTTATCATTACTATAATTATGACCATTCCTATTAAGAATACTATGTTTTTAGGTGTTACTAATACGGTTAATTCCCAGCTGGTTGTATAGCAAATTAAACATGAGTCGGTAACTAGTTTTTTTTTACTTTACAACTATTTATCAATAAAGAAACTTTCTTTTTAACAAGTTTACTAAATAAGATTACAAGAGGAAGCGTTTATTCGAGAGAACATAAATTCTCATAACTATATATGTGCACATCTCTTGACATCTATTGTCAATAGATTGTTATGATATCGAGAGAACAATGTATTAACTTCATTGTAGCTGGTAAATAAATGCAGCGTATAGCAAAATGAACCAAGGACATTGTTTTGGGTATAAATAGATTGCTAGATACAATAGTTAGACATAATTGGAAAGTGCAACTAATTTAGTGGGATCATAATTCATTCATGGGGCACTCTAGAATGCCGTACCGCTTAATGAAACAGAACAGCGAATTCCCTTTTCTGTGAAGTCACTAAAAATATTCACCCAAGCAAAGAATAAAAAGTATTGTTAATTAAAAATCTGAAGACAATAATATTTGTTGCGTGTGATAGGGTAAATTCATTTTAATTCCAAAAATAAACCTTAAGACTATTGATTTTTCGAATGTCAGCGACATTTCGTAACAATGCTTTAATTTTGATTTCTTAAGTTTAAATTAACTCATGCTTAAGTTACCGGATTTTCAAAACAATTATTAAAATAATTATCTATGTGATTCAAATTCAAATTCAAAATCATTTATTCAATTAAGACACCAAGTGACATTTATGAACGTTAAATTGAAGCTACAGACAGTAAAACAGCTACTTAAAATAATAAGAATTTTTTGCGCAAAATATCGCTTAACAAAAACTTATTTAAATATGTAAGTATAACGAGTCGAAAGTTATAAAAAACGCTTTCGCGTTTATTTAAATACGTTTATGTTAATGTGCAGAAATAGTTTAGAATTTAGTCATCGATTACTTTGTTTTGTTTTGCCGACGACGTTTGTCATAGAACGCAAAAGGTTTTTAATTGATTTTCAACGAATCAATTTCTTTTAAATTAGTTTCGCTAAGTTTATAGTATTTATGTGCTTGAATTTAGTTGGATTAGATAATTAAGTTGATCCGTTTCATAAATATTTTGGTTTTTTTACATAGTAATACCAATGGACGTTATGTGTTTAAAGCGAATTTTGTATTGAAACATTATTTCCACCATCACCACACATATCTTGTGTTATATAGGTGCCTAGTTTATATTACAAAAAAATATATTAAATCTCTCGGAATCAAGGCAAACTTTCCTGAGGCCTTCGTCATGCAGTAGGCGTCAGAAGTCTAAAGTAGTAGTATTCAAAGTTGAGCACTTTAATTAAACAATGATAAAAAACGGCTTTCAGTATATACACTACGATTCTCACTTTGTATTTTAATAGATATCATCTAACATTAGTCAGAAGAGGTGTTAAAAAAATTTTGTGGGTACTGATCATATCATTAAAGTTTAACAGCATTTCTTGGGTTTTCTTAACACTGTTTTCTAAACTTTCAATTCTTTAAAAACAAGCTTCATTGAATTTATTTATCTGTTCAAAAGAAAGTTAATATTAGTTAGAAATGTGAATGTCCATATTAACCCATCAAAATTTAAAAGTTCCTTAAAAAAAGGTTCATTGATTTGCTTTGTCTGCTTATAAGAAAATTAATAATACTTAGTAATGTGCATGTCCATACTAACCCATACATTTTTGTGAATCCACCGTAAATAATTATGATTAACTATTACAGATAAAGAATATTAATATTATCTGGCTTTACTCTTCCTATTGTTGAATTTTAGAAACTAGTGGTTGCTCAGTGCTGATAAATAACATATTTAATTATTTTTTTAGCTTTCTGTTCTTCTTGTAATTTCACACAGTTAAAATTTTATATGAAGGACAAAGGTGTCAAATTTCATACAAGGAGTACAAAAGTTAAAGGAGTAAACGGGGTACAAAAATTTTAAGGGCTCAATTTTTTTTTCCTAGCGCTAGGGGGAAATAATTTTTTTATATAGGAATATAATTCTGTAAGCCTGTCCTGTATATCTGTAATTTCTTAAAAAAATATTAATAATTCCAAGGAATTCTGAAAAAATTATTTTATATATATTTTAAGTTTGTAATAACACGACAACGACTTCACACCATTGAAAGTAGTTCAAACAAATATTTGGAATCGAGAATCAATTCCGTAGAAATTTTTCCATAGCCCACTGACCTCAGATGATATGCCCAACAATCAGATCAAATAGGTACCGGTTACCTAACATTCCTATTTCAATAATGATAATTTATTGACAACTTTCTACCTTTAGTATGCACTATGGTCACACGGTTTATTGGACATTTTGGATAATTTATTATAATATATTCCTAAACTTAGATCCATTCAAGATGATGTTACGTAAGTTACCCTTGTCAGGCCTAATCGCACGAAATTTGAATATGACATAAGTGATATAACACTTGCATCTTAATGTGTGATTCATTTTTAAAAAAATATAAAATTAAAATACACTTCTCATCCAAATAATCGAAACAATTTAGATTTTTTCTCATTAGACAATGAAACATAAAAAGAACCACATACACACAAAAAAACACACTATATCGCAGCTCGCAGTTTGGTCCAACAAATGATAACGAAAATTCCACGATGTTTTACGATAGATTTGGCTCCGTCCACTAGAGTCCTCTGCTTAGATTCTCTGTGGAATTCATTTGAAATTTTCATCCACACTGATCTCTTAGGGGATCTTTTTAGATTTCATTTCCATTTTGATCCCTCAGAGCATTCATTTGGAATATTTTATAAACACAACGTTCATTTAAATCCCCTGCTCAACCTTGGATTGAGGGTTTTATTTGAATTTTTTGTCTACACAATATGGCTCTTTATGGAATTTATGATATATGTAATAAAAATAATAATGCAGTCCAGGCCTTAGACTAAATGACGATGGTAATGAAGATTAAGCACAAGCATCAGTAAAGCATCCGTAACAGCTTATTAAGTATTAGGACAGGCCGACTGTTTGTTAAGTTGTATAAGAAAAAGTTAATTATATCTTATGCGACCTTGTAACAATAGAATAACGAACTGCGTGAGATAGCCGATAACCCTCAAGTTTTTGCACACATATTACTCTACGCCACAAAACCTGTGGGAATTGCTTCCATACAACTTCATTTTGCGAAACTATTGTGGATATTAGAAGTACCTACAACATAGTGCTAAGTATGAGTGAGGGCTTCTCTATATACCAATTAAAAGCTTTCGCTATATATGATTACATTTTGTTTGTTTTCTAGTATGTCTCACCATTAGTTGGGCTAAAGCCCAAAATGGTCGAGGACGGCAACTCCAAGATCACAACGGCCACGGATGGGATATCAGGCTAGCAGTTCCTGGAGAACCTGGCAATGATTATCCTACCCTCGGAGCAATACCACGCACAGGTTTCACGTGCGCCGGAAAAGAACCAGGTAACAATAAAAAATAATAGTTGAAATAAAAAAAATATTACTCTAGTGTGAAAAATCTCCGAATGCAATCCCTGGAATCACGAAATAAAATACTAAATATAGTAAAAGACTCATAAGCGAAACTAAAATACACATATTTTTAAAATAGAAAACTAGAAAGATACAACAACAAGTAAATAATGTGAGATTATACACATTTATAATTACTTTCTTACGAACAAACTTTAGTAAAAAAATAAATTCAAAGTGGGCTCTTCCAGGCAACCAACTGTCCTGAAAAAAAAAACAGACGTGTAATGTAGGATTAAGGCGTGGCTCAGATATATTTGTAGCATAAGAAAGTTACATTACGATTTTTATATATATAATTAAGATGAAATTTTTATAGTATTTATTTTACAGTACAGAAAATTCTTATTCCAGGTTACTACGCAGATACAGAAACAAATTGCCAAGTATTTAGAGTCTGCACAGTTGGATCCACGTATGGTTTTCAGTCCTTCCTCTGCCCAAATGGAACTTTGTTCAACCAAGCGGTATTCGTATGCGACTGGTGGATGAACGTTGACTGTAAAAACACCCAACAACTAATCAATAACAATAATGAGAAATTTGGAAACCTTAGACTAGGACCACAACTCATGAAAGATATTAAAAAGATGCTCACTCATCCTATGCGAAATCCTTACGATAAAAGTATTATGAAAAGCAATTTAATTGTCATGCAAGATTATAAACCGCCGACTGGTCAGTTGTTTCCGAATGGTGCACTTTTAGCTGGCCCCGAACGTCCTCCTAACAATATATACGTGCCGTCAAAGCAAATACAACAAAATTTTCTACAAATTAATCCAACAGAATATACATTTTCTGCATCAACTCCTGAACCACAATATCTTTTTGCTTCAACAAACATGAACTCAGCCTCAATACAAAAAGAAGAGAGTTCCATCCAAAAAGAACAACAAAATGGTCAATATTCCCGTACTGGCAGAGTTCAATCTTTACAAAATTCACAAAGTAACAATAATCTCATTTCCAATACCCACACAGGACAATTTTTACCAAACCCAAGTTTCAATAATAACAATGTTTTTGGACAATTATCACAAGCGACACGACCGACACAAGCTACTACTTTTACGCAAAAGCAGACAAATACAGTTCTGCCAACTCCTACAAGCAGCACACAAAACAATCAAAATAACATAGCCAACAAACAACGGTCTCAATTAACTGGATCAAAACGAACATTTCATGGAGACACATTTACAGAACCACTAAATAACCAGAATCCTCCCCTAGGTTTACCAAAGTTTTCTAATGAAATAAAAAATGGCAAAGCTGGTAGGGAATTGAAGGATAACTTAGTAAGTACTATTACAAATATTTCTACAACTGCTATAACTAAAGCATTCAGCCGCTTCATTCAGAAGGCAAAATCTGTTAACTCTAAATCGCGTATCACAAGTAAAACTTACATTCGAAAACCAAATAAAGCAGGTAGGCAACTAACGGACCCTACTCCATATACCTATGAAAGACCTTCGCTTCCAACTGCGACTCCTACAGAAGTCTTCATCGCTAGTACCACGCCTTATATATATGATATGCCAACTTTCTCTCTCTCACTGGAGAAAGCGAAATCAACAGAATTGGACTCTGAAGAACCTTACATTTATCCTAGCCCAACTACACCTGCAAAGCAAATACAATCAACAGAATCAGAAATTATTCATTTATATATGTCTCCCACAGTTAATCCAACTTTACCTACATTTTCAGAACATTTAAATGTACCATCACCATCTCCACTACCAACAAAATCTTCAAGATATTATCTTCCACCAGCTCCTTTTCGAGTTACGAATCAAATGTATTTACCTCCACCACAAGATTCTATAACCCTATCTCGGCAATACTTATCGCCAGACGCTATATCTCAACCCGTTTATTATCAAAATGCCCAACTAAGGGCCAATCCCAGCTTTACTTCGCCGATGAATGTACTTTCTAGTGAATATGTTAATCAACCATTATTTATGTTAAATAAAGACTCACGTGTAAATACTGTCAATAATAATTTAACATTCGCTGATATTTTAACAAAACAAAAGCTAGATATTACCGTCAATGATATAGTTGAAGATACAAATAGTATACTAAAAACTGCTTCTCCTCTTGAATACAGTCATTATCGCAAGAGCTTTATAAAATCTCTGGATCCTAATCGAGGAGACTATATTTCATTGCGCATGACAACAGATAGTGGTGAAAAGTTGACGTCTCAATCTCCATTACAAACTACTACAATGTTTTCAAAAAGTTCTCGTCTTATAGCAACACCGGCAATCAGCTTAATGCCACCAGGTGAAAGCTATATTTATCAAAACACTAACCCTCTCTCTAATTTACCTTATTATAAAGAATCTGCTTTGCCGAATACCATAGAGAGAACAGTTTCCATTAAAATAACAATACCAGAACAAATTGCTATGTACTTATTTAAAAACCGAAGTGATGCAGATTTTGACAAACTAGAAATTCTAAACACTGGTAGTAGTAACTATCTAGTGCTAAGTAACAATAATGACAAATTATTAACTAAGAAGAATAATTTCAATTTTATCCCAATCGCAAAACTTTCGGAAAATAATAACAATGGGAATATTTCTGATTCACAGGCACTCGTCTATTCATTTTTGACTGATTCTATCAACATAGCGAGAGAACACCGTCAAATTGCACAACAAGAAGTTTTATCATCCACAGTAATACCTACTCCAGCAAATTTCCAAAACTTGAATAATCAACAACTGTCCGATATTACTAATAAAATATCACAATTGACATCATCACAATTCTCAAGTAATAATTTTGATAATTTTGATAGGAATGCAAGAATTATCGCTACTCCATCAACTTATATTCGCCAACTCATTCCATTTACAGGTAACTTAAAATACTCCAATGAACACCAAGCACCACAGTTACAAAACCCACAATTTAATGGCTATCCTTCCCACAATACTCAAAACAACGGGTATTCTTCGCGGTTACAAAGACCAAACACCCAACAGAACGTTTTGAATAATCAGAATCAAATCTACAGTGGTCAACTATACCGTTGGCCCGTTCCCGAGGTAACAAATCATATTTATAATCAACCATCATCTGGAAATCTAATTAATTCAAATGCTTTGCAACACCAGACTTCACAATTGTTAACTTTACAGCGCAACACTGAACACAATAATGCAGCGAGTAATCTTAAGGAGACAAACCCTGGAGTCGAGATTATTAAAGCTGAAACTATAAATTTAGGTCCAGCCACACTACAGCTAGAGCCATCTGACCAATCAAACCAAATTACTAACACAGAAACCCTTACCAACCTACTGAATAGTGGAAACGGCATATCAGCACAGTTACAAGATAAGATTGTGGGTACTATACCACACCCAATTGAAAAAACCAAAGTAGTTACATATGAAACAGATCGATCATACTACTTATACACAAAACCAGAAGGTAATAGAATCGATGAAAACCTTGATACAAATACACAGACTAATATGAATACACAAATAGATGCTCAATTAATGCAGAATAGTAAGACACCAGAATCAGAAACTTTCCAGTTAATACCTTCTGTAAATTATGAATTAGAAGATGTAGAAGAACAACAACAAATTCTTGATGCCTTCCAAATAGATGAATTTGGTGCTCCTAGAGATATTATTAAACAGAAAATTACATCAGGAAAGACTAAAGAAAATGAAGTAACCACTAATAGTGTAGATTCTTCTGTAGAACATGACACATCAACTAGACGGTCTGATACACTTAAAGCAGATCCACCTTACTCTGGACCCTCGTCATATATAGCTCCACAGTCGTCAGTAGGTAGTTTAGAAAAAAGACAGAATACACAAAATAACTTCAATTCTAAATTAGAAGATTTAGATAATAATAGCAACAACGGCTACCCTAAGGAAAGACCAGCACGCCAATTTAATTTCTAAGTTAGACTTAGAGTAAGTATACATATGCGGTTATATTTGTTATTAGTGAAAATAGGTATCGTAAGCATCTAAATAGAGTAAAATGGTGTCGCTAAATGTTAATTCATAATGACTACTACGATAGAGGGTCGAGTATTTTTTTACTTTTCTCTGACGAGTGGTAATATGAATGTTTTATAATAAAGGGTACTTATTAGAGTTAACCCTTTCTACAAACGAAAATCTTGGTTTAAAAGTAGTTATTTATAAAATTTTAATATGTTTTTACAATGTTACTATTACTTTTTAAGCATAATTGGATTTCGGAAAATACTACGACAAATTAACCATTTATAATTGCCACCGCTGCGGCTTCACTTTTATGTCATTTTTAACGTCTTGAATAGTTGTAATATTTTTGAATGTTACTACATTCAAACGAAGTTAGTTAAAGGGTTAAAAAAAATACTTTAAATAATAAACTATAAATAGGTATTATACTTAAGTTAAAGAAGTACTACACGCGGCAAATGTAATACTTGGTTAGTACGAAATACAGAAGGTACGATAGGTATCCTTCTGCGTAAAAGTAAGATTTAAACTTTTAAAATAGGAAATGTAATATGTTATTTAAAGTTCACACCATCATTTGTAATAACATATGATGTATATATAATAACATACTTGCCGGAATGAAACATACTTGTAGGTGTATGATAAAATAATTTCATTTACTTTGTAAATCACCTAAATACCTACTAATTGTATATAGACGGTTAGCTTTAAGTATAGGTAAAGAACTAATTCTCTGTTTGACTGTGCAACCAAAAACATTTAAGATATTCTATTAATTTCATATGTAGCTATAAGTAATATGTTTGAATTTAATTGCGTTAAATAAGTAGAAGAAAAAATAACGCGTTAGAAGTTATACTTTTTGGCGTAACAAGATAAAAAATTTAAAAACTAAAATGTTGACTATAGCCAAATTCAGGGTATCGGTTTTTCGTGACGGTATGCACTACATCGTAAAAATTTACGCTCATAATTTTTCCCTAACGCGCCAAAAGAAGTATAACTTCAATAACTACTATAAATGGTTTAACACCATATTTCGACTTCTATTTAGTTGAAGGGATAAAAAGTACCTACATGGTGGCGATCTGTAATAAGTGCCTACATTTTTTTAAATGTGTTTTGAGAATATCAGTTAGTACTGATTGAAATGAAATAAAGTTTCGTTACCTATGATTTTTATTTATTTATACCTCCTACAAATGAATTGCATATTACATTTTCCTTCCTCCTTGTGGCATTATCAGATTTCAAGATTACCACGATTCGTGGTATCTATTTTGGAGCCATTCTGAGAGTTACACCTGTTGCTTTCGTGAGCGGTGTCTAGGGAAACATGGATTGTACTGTGTCACTGTCTGAACGCAATAGGTTGCGGCCTCTTACTTATAATACCTTTTGTGTGCCCGACATGTGATAATACCAGTCATTACTCACATTTGCATCCGTGGCCTAACTAAAGAAGTATCCCCCAATGTCTTTAAACGAGCAATCGTTCACCCCATCTTCAAGAGAATCGTACCAAAGAGTATAGGCCAATATCTAAATGTTTTAACCATTTTATCCAAAATTCTTGAACAAATTCTCAGTAAAAGATTGCTTAACTTTCTAGAACACAAGAAAGCTAAAGCTACTTGACAAATCGTACTCAAAGCGTTACTATCGGTGGTTATACAAGTGGCCTGGAACATCTTGTCTACGCCGTCTCTCAGGGTAGTGTCCTCGGACGCTGTTTCTTATTTACATTAACAATCTGTGTAAGCTGTCCCTACCTAATGTTAAAATCAATTCCTATGCAGATAGCCCAGTTGAACTCGGTGATTAGAAACAATCACCGAGGGCAAGCAACGACGGCGCAGTCAGTACCTGGATGGGTGGGTACCAGCGGCATTTTAGTCTTACCTTCCAAATAGCCATGAAACTGAACTTCACTTGATATGTCACTAAGAATTCCAATTAATTATCCAAAAAGTGCGTCATAGTACACAAAATGTAGGTAAGACATAGTTTGTCAGTTTATTTTGTATACGAACCAACATAGTAATTAACAAATTTTCAAGAAGTATAGGCATAATGTAACCATTTGTTACAGAGTAGTAAAATAATTAAAACTCAATATAGAATGTATGGTTCGCCTAGTGGTTAAGGCAGTCGCCACGTCGCTTTCTACTGCGCTAAGGGTTCCAATCCCACGTAGGGCAACACCTTGTGTATCCAATTGTTGTTCTGAGTCTGGGTGTTCTTTGTGTCCGTTTCATGTATGTTTGTGAATTCCCTGCGATGCAAAATGTACATTCCTAAGGAGAAAGTCGTTTTTAAAAAAAACTTAAGGCTTGGAAAATGATTTTAATTATTTTACAAATAAATTTTCTTCATAATTTTGTCTTTTGAATACTAATGAAAAATAATTTCTGAATGTCCTTAAGTACTAAAGTTTAAAGTTTATTCTATTCTATTTTATTCTATTCTGCTAAATTATGGAATGCAACTATATTTCGTATTTCTGCTTTACTAGCAACAGGTTTCTTTATGTAATCGTTATGTACTTTTCTTTAATGTTTCTTTAAATAATCCTAATTTTAATAGCAAAGTGTAGGTCTTAGACAACTTCTGAATATTCGCAGATATAGGCGCGTGGATATTCTTTGCATCGTCAATTCTTGACCCAAAGCTAAACAATAATTGCATGAGCAAAACCGCACCTTTAATGTTATTGGCAACTGAGCGGGAAAATCAAATCGCTGTCATTTCGTTCGACGTTATGATCGTTCCCATGACAGCATATTATTATTATTGTTTCATTGTTTTATTTACTTCTTGGATACCGACAAAGTTATAAACAATTATTGATTTGTATTTCAATAATGGCTTAAAGATTCAATAAAATAGTGTTACCTGGAAGTTTAAATAGATTAGTTTTTACTATAGAAAGGTTAGATTTGGCTTTAAACTATTTTTGTTATTCACTGCCTTATTAATAAAAACATATACCTGTAGTTTTGCCAAGTTATAAATTCTAAGTGATCTATTTGTTGAATATTTTGTATGTAAATATAAAATCACAAATTAAAAAATAATAGATTTTGTTTGTGAAGTCTTTCAGATGTAAATATTTTTTTTTGTTTAATATCAGTTTGTTTTGGCAGTTCAGACAAGGTTTACCTTATTGTGTAAAAATTTGTGTAAAAAAATAAAGGTTAATATTTTAATATTAACCTTTATTTTTTAAGATGAGCATTCGAGTGCAGGTACTCATACAGTAAGATAAATATAGTAAGAAGCTGTAAAATCAATGTCTGTTCAACTAATAAAATTTGACAATAGTCAACAGACAGATAGAAGTTGATGTAAGACCCAGTCAATTCCTTTTAATTTGAGTAATATAGTTAATTTCGGCAGATTATTAATATGATAAAATGAATAAATTTCAAACTTAATAGAATTACTCAGTAACTTTAATATTTTATTTGTAGGATCAGTTAAGAATATCATATATAAGATGTCTGAATCTGATGTTCATTCCATACGGTCAGAAGAACTGGACAATGTCAATATATATACTGATCCTCGAGTCCACTGGTTCAAGGAACGTACCCTGGCTTATACTGGGGTAGAAAACGATAGTCTATTCTACAATATGATAGCAGATGGAGAGAATAAAAAGAAATTTTTAAATTTCTTAACAGCCCCTATACAATGTCATGAACATAACTTGAACAAGAAAACATTCTATGTTTCTAAAGTTGTTGTAGATGAGCTCATCTATGAAGATAAAGAGTACACTGAGTGGAGTAAGTTGTTATTCTATTTAAAAATTATTAATATGAGGATTGACCGCCTTAGTAGCATATTGGTAGTGTATGCGTCCGCTATGCTTGGGTATCCGGTTTGATTCCCCAGCTTGTATATTTGTTAAACATTTTTAATATTTGACAATATATGTTATGGAGTTTAGGTGTTTTCTAAAAAAGTGTATAAAAATTTGTATAAGTTTTCTAGTACCTATCGTACAAGTTCTGCTTGGTTTAAGACTAGATAGGGTTGTGTAAATGTGATAGAATATTAGAATATTATTTAAGCACTGAGTTTATTTAGTTTGATAGACCTGTTGATTGATAAATAGTGACCATATGACATTTGCTAAGCCGGAATTGAGATCCCTGGATAAATAATTGTGTGCTGAGTATGGTCATAATTTGTTGCCTAGGTATAATTAAAATATGTAGTATGATTTTAAGTATGCTTAAAAACATACTACCAATGATTCTGCATTATTTTCAACTTTAAGGCTATAATTGTAACGTTGAAAATAAGTCAGAACCGTTGCTTAAAGTTAAATAATGTTTTACGAACAAGGTTCTGCCTAGTTTAGGATAGGTAATAATAATTTATATCGATAAACTATTATCTATACAAATAAATAAAATTGGAGTGTCTGCTTGTAATATTAAAATAACCGCTTTTTACTAAATGCATATGTGTATGTATATGGTACATATAACAAAATAACATTATTTAAAAATTTTGTCTGTCTGTCTGTTTGTTCCGGCTAATCTCTGGCACAGCTGAACCGAATTTGACCGGACTTCCACTGAAAGATAGCTGATGATATAAGGAGTAACTTAGGCTAATTTTTTTAAGACTAGTTCGCCCCGCGACGTCATCCAAAGTTACTGTTGTACCGCAGGTATCACTGCGGGGTTTAGCTAGTCCTCAATATGATAGATAGATAGAAAACTCTTTATTTGCACACTATAATTTTATAGTTAGAAGACTACATAAAATGTGAGACGGAGTGTACAAAGGGCGGCCTTATTGTCAAAAGCAATCTCTTTCAAGCTTCTCACCTTTACAAAGCATTTAAAACACAGACAGTACAGGCTATATGTAATTATTTAATCCAGCCCATGCACCTGATATGGTGCTTCTGTAGGTTAAATATTTTCATCGTTATTTAGTGTAAAAGCATTTTGCTCCGTTTGTATGTCGGTTAACCTGGTAAGTATGCCTAACCTAAAGAATCAAAATCTCTACGTCAAATTTCCTTAGCATCGGTGCAGCGGCTTAGCCGTGAAAGCGTAACAAACTGACAGACAAACACAGTTACTTTTGAATTTTTAATATTAGATAGCATGATATCAATAAACCATACAAGTAAGTTAAAGTTTCGTAAATGGTAAAAGGCAAAGAATTTGATAAACTCATTGCAAATACTGACTAAAGTTTACCTTAGATTTAGATATATAAAACTGTTATATTAAGAAATTGTATATTTCAGAAATATCTAAAACTAATTTACTAACCATTTGTATGTTTTAAAATTTGAATAACACACTCAGTTCGATGTAAATCTATTGCTTAGTTTGAAAATTTATAGGAAGGAATATTGACGTCATTTTAAATTATGTAAAGAAATATTTTTATTATTTATATATAGAAATACTAGCTTATGCCCGCGGTTCAGCCCGTGTATAGTAAGTGCCCGTCTGTAGCCTATGTCCTCCCCCAAGGTCTAATCTATCTGTATACCGAATTTTATCTGAATCGGTTCAGTGGTTTAACCGTGAAAGCGTAAGAGACAGAGTTATTTCCAAAATTATAGTATTGTGTAATCCCAGTATATTGAATCGGAAATCATTATCAACAACCCATAATGTCCCATTGCTGGGCTCGGGTCTCCTCTCAGGAGAGGGTTAGCTGAATTGAATTGGAAGTAAGGAATAATTCATTTTGTATGTTGTTACAAACGTATACACCATTGTCAGGAATTATTCCTCCACCACCACCGCCGCCATCAAAGCAAAAGAAAAAGAAAAAGGGTAAAAAATCCCCCGAACCGGAACAGGAACCGGAACCAGTGGTAGAGCCTAAGAGTGCCAAGAGTTTGAAGAGCGCGAAGAGCCTAAAGAGCGCGAAGAGCTTAAAGAGCGCAAAGAGTCTTAAAAGTGCGAAAAGTGTGAAAGGTATTATTACATTTATACGTTTTATATCTTGTAAATAAAAAATACGACTACATAGTAAAGAACCTAATGTATTATTAAAATATTAGTTCTTTAAAACGATTTTAAAGAATTAATTCTTTTAATCGATTTTGAAGTCATTTCTTTGTGATAAGTAATTGGCATGCTACTAATATACATTAAATTTTGCTTTAAAAGATTAGGTGCGGCTGATTTCAAACCTCAATTTTTCTTTTTTTTTTTTTTATATTTAAGCTGCCAAAATGACTCTGCCTTGCCTGATGGAAAGCATGAGCAGAATCCAAGAGTGGTGGTCACCATCCTCAATGCGAAAAAGAACAATGCAGCATGGTGNAAGCATGAGCAGAATCCAAGAGTGGTGGTCACCATCCTCAATGCGAAAAAGAACAATGCAGCATGGTGACCCACACTATGGCGGCCTGGGGGGAAAGGGGATGGTGAGGGGGATAGGGGGCGTTGGATTGGGGTATGGGCCTCCGGTATCCTCACTCACTCGATGAAACACAGCGTAAGCGCTGTTTCACACGGGTTTTCTGTGAGGCCGTGGTATCACTCCGGTCGAGCCTGCCCATTCATGCCGAAGCGTGGCTCTCCCGCAGTAGAAAGTGCGCCATTCGAATGAATGAATGGATTAGTACATTGATCATTTTAATTGTATTTTCCGTTGCACTAGTACTAGTAGTGATTCTAATCCTAATAGATTCATTGTAGTGACAGTACAGTAGTAATTACACTGGTAACTCCAGTAATGTGATATACCTACTTACATAAGGCATATTTTTACTTCACTTTAAAACATTAAAAATGCCTTTAAATTGTGAAACGTGAAATTGTACTGGGTAACTTCTGAGAAAACAAAACAAACAAACAACAACCCATAATGTCCCACTGCTGGGCTCGGGTCTACTCTCAGGAGAGGGTTAAGGCCATACGTCCCCACGCTGGCCAAGTGCGGGTTGGGGACTGGCAAGAATACGTTGTGGCTACGTAAATCTTGCCGTTGGATGTTTTTTTTTAAGCCGCCCGAAGGCCTCCAACTAAGCTTCACGACTGTTATCGTATGATAACAACCGGGACCGACTGCTTAACGTGACCTCCGAATCACGGAGACGCTCATGGTAACATGCCACCTGCGGTCACCCATCCAGGTACTGACCGCGCAATCGTTGCTTACCCTCGATGATTGTGTCTAATCACCGAGTGCAACTGGGCTATGAGCGCCACTAACTTCTGAGAGATTTTTACTATTCGAAACCAAATGCAACAATTATTTTTAACCCAGGTTAAGAATATAATGACTTTCGTGAGTTAAACAAATATAATTGTCACCTAATTCTGTAACAGCTTAAATTTAATTAAAGATAATAAAATTTTCAGTGTCTGTCTCAGAAGATGAAGCCGTGTCTATGGGTATGTTGTTTTCATTTAATAGATATGAGCTGTTTCCAGCCAACTACGCAGGAGATAGTTTAGTGCACAAGTGTGAATGCAAACATAGGTTCCATAATATTTTTTTTTTTTATATTTATGTTGCCAAAATGACTCTGCCCTGCCTGATGGAAAGCATGAGCAGAATCCAAGAGTGGTGGTCACAATCCTCAATGCGAAAAAGAACAATGCAGCATGGTGACCCACATTATGGCGGCCTGGGGGGAAGGGGGATGGTGAGAGGGATAGGGGGCGTTGGATTGGGGTATGGGCCTCCGGTATCCTCACTCACTCGATGAAACACAGCGTAAGCGCTGTTTCACACTGGTTTTCTTTGAGGCCGTGGTATCACTCCGGTCGAGCCGGCCCATTCATGCCGAAGCGTGGTTCCCCCACCCTCCTACCGCGATGGGACAGTTATCATAGAATGTTTTCATTTTAATTTAATCGACATGAGGTGTTTCCAGCCAACTACGCAGCAGATATTAAAGTGCACAAATGTGATGCAAACGTAGGTGCACTCTCTGTTTCCTCACCCTTCTTACGCGATAGGATAATTATCACATAACATATATATAATGTTATACTTGCGTGTAGCCATGATATGTTACTGGCGGATTAATGTACTTCTTGGTTTTTTTTTTTTTGGACAACTCCCGCATTAGGAATATACATTCCTGTGTCGCGGGGATCTTTACAAACATACAAGAAATGGACACAAAGTACACCCGGACTTAGAACAACAATTTATGGATCACACAAAGTGTTGTCCCATGTAGGATTTGAACCCACAACACTTGGCACAGTAGGAAGCAGTGTGGAGACCACTGAAACCACTAGGCCAACCGTGTAGTCAGGTTTGCTTAGAAGGTTACTTTAAAAGTAAAAAATAATACCGTAAGTTCTACCAAAACTAAGGACATTTACTTCTTGAAGTGGTTGCTGCTTCAAGCGAAGATCTAATATCTCACCATCAATACCTGCAGTAGTCCACAGGCTGGATGCAAACCTCTTTAGAATTAGGAGAATTGGGCCTCCTACTTTGCTATCGTCTTAATCGTCACCAGACACATATGGGATGAATAGAAGCGATGAAACTTCGTATTTCAAATTCATTACTACTTTAAACTAATATTCAATATAGTAATTTATTCATTTAGTTTGTCTAATACTTAAAAAATAATTCTATCCTCTCACTTTGAAGAATTTGATGTGGAAACAGCTGCTAGTGCGGTAGCAGAGTCTGAAGAGGAAATGGGAGCGAAGAGTGGTTTTGAATTTCCCTGCAAGTCCGAGTATGTAGTTTTTCCAGAAGACAAGTATTACTTTCCGCCCCGTGAGTATTTCGAATGTACTTTTAAACTGAATGCACTTAAAGAAACGTTTACCATTCATTAGGGTCCGTCGAATATACATACAAATATTAATTTTATCGTGAGATCCTTATGAGTTAAAGTTAATTTCACATTAACCCGACCGTGTTTGGCGTTGCAATTGGCCCACACTGAAATCTTCACCAATCACAACGCTGAACGCGCTCGCTATCGAGAACGAGCTGATCTGGAATAAACTCACACTAAGTCATGGTGTGTTTTCATGGAAAGCGTTCTGAAATAAATTTTTGCAATGTTAGTCACAAGTATATTATACATATCTGGTATCTGCATCATTTCTACTAAACAAACTATTCACCAACCCCTTATTAGACCGATAGGTATACAATATGATGTATACCAATAAATGATGATACGTAGGTACAACGAAGGAGAGAATCATATCACGGCCTCGCAACCAATGAAGTCTCTTTACACCGTGTGGTTAAGGTCACCAGAAGCAAGATCCCCCTCATTCTTTGAAAGTAGGAGGGGAGGATATCTACGCATTTGTAAATTACGAATGTCCGTTGAGTGTCTATATCACTTTTACTCAATGGTCAAAGTGACCGCGTTCGGCGTTGCCATTGACCCGCGCTTAACTCTTAACCAATCAGAATTACGAATGAATACAATGATTTGATTGCAAATCATCCTCTATGCTATCGCCTTTAGACCCTGTTTATTAAAAGATATTACATGTAATGATTTTTTCCTTTACGCTTAATATAAGTTCGTGCATTAGAAAGAGAAAAAGGATAATTGTATTTTATAGCACCCGAGGAGGAGCTCGATCCAGATGTGGATGGAACTTTGGAATTCTATACAGTTGTCGTAAGGAATTTTTAAATATCTAAGTAGCTCCAAATTTATGTAAATAAGTAGTATAATATCATTTACCTTTAAGTGAATAGAGGTTTAGTTGCTAAAAAGTATATTCTCTGTTATATCACTTATCAGAATTTTTTGATTTTAGTAGTCATTTGATTGAATTTAGATTAATATTATAAAGTTTGTGAATGTCTGTACTTTTTTGTTTGTTACTGCTCGCGATGAAATTTGTGAATTAATTTTGATAAAAGTAAATACTTGTATTTTACGGTAATATCGTACTCAAATCTAGCCGGAGAATCGGGAGAAACAGTCGTGTTTAGAAAAACCTAAGTAGGAGTAATAATGTGATAGTACCGGCTAGCTTACACAATCTTGTGCGCTTTGTTAATTTGAAACAATAGTTTAAATGCAATGGTCACATATGCAGATGGTGAAATGGTCCTTTATAAAAAAGGGACGGACGACACCAATAAACGACTTGATGGATAGGGCGATAAATTAGTTAGAACAAAACATTATAGACTCTTTATACGAATTTTGTCGTGGGAAACTTCTCACATCTGGATGCCATAAAAATCCATGTCTTAAGTGAACGTAGTAAAAAAGGGTGATTACCTGAATCATCGACGGTTTCGAGGAGAGAGACGAGGGTTAGGAAGGGCACTTGGTGTAGA
>PKRV01001226.1:316276-342876 GCA_003709505.1 Hyphantria cunea
ACACCCAGACTTAGAACAACAATTTATGGATCATCACAAAGTGTTGTTCCATGTAGGATTTGAACCCACAACACTTGGCGCAGTAGGAAGTGGTGTGGCGACCACTGAAACCACTAGGACAACCGTGTAGTCAATGATTTCATACTTTTTAGGGTTCCGTACCCAAAGGTTAAAATGGGACCCTATAACTAAGACTTCACTATCTGTCCGTCTGCTCATGAACTGTGATAGTTAGACAGTTGAAATTAACACAGATGACAGGATTTCTGTCGCACTGTAGCCGCTATAACAACAAATGCTAAAAACGACGTGAAAAAAGATGTTTTTTTTTTTTTTTTGCTTAATATTAATGACGGTCACAGGTAGACGCTTGAAATATATAGATAATCGTACGAAACTCTGCCTGCGCGAGTTTGCCTCGCACTTGGCCGTTTTATTGTCGACTCTATTCAGAAGAGAATTAAAACTTGAATGGTAAAAAGAATTTTTGTTATCGGTGCTGAAGATACATAAAAAAATAGACGAATTGAGAACAATCCTCTTGTTTTTAGTCGATTAAAAACCGTCACGTAAAGAACGAAAATATAGGTGATACAAAATAAAACCGCTTGTTCAAAGTTATTTCGTCGGTTGCGTATCAGTTTGTCACCGAGATCAAGATATATATTAAAGGGCAATTAATTGTATTTGATATATTGATGAGTATTTTACAGGTGCTCATTGACTTTGAGCGTATTTTCGGCCTCGAACTGCAATCGATTATAAGCGATCCAACTCAAATCGACGATGTGCGCAAACGCGTCAAGAATCTCGTATACCCAATACGAACGATTGACTTCAGCGTTTTCAATTTCGACAATAAAGAGAACTGGGACGTTATTATGGGTGACTTTTGGCGGGAAGTTAAATATCTAGAAGCAGAAGCAACTAATTATATAAATGCTAGCTTCGGTAACCTAAGGTAATTAATTTTTATTAATCAACGTCTTTTATTACGAAATGGCAAGAACTGTACTAGGAACGATTATTGTACAGCTACTTTAATATAAACTGCGGGAATAAAAACCACTTGAAGGAGGGACAATCATTTGAAATCCGTTACCATATTGAAGTCCAGACTGGCTGAATAAGTTAGTAGCGCGGTCGGCCAACTCTTGTACATCCAGTCTATCCCAAATCCTAGTATATGCAACATGTCCATTCTATGAGTATTGTGTATAACGTCGTGTTTCTTTTTAGTAGATGAAATGTCGTTAAAAAACTCCTAGCATTAGTAGTTTTATTACCATGTTTTTTTAAAGAAACCATTCTTTAACCAAAGTGACCGTTAATGTAGGAAATTTATTCACATAGTAATTATACAAGTGTAAATGTTTCTAAAGTTTATTTCACTTTCCAAACAGATGACACTATCTTCATCGTCATCGTTATCACCTGCCTTCAATAATTCAATGCTCAACCTAGCCCTCTCCTCCTCCTTCGCCCTGGAAAGGAGGTTTTGGTCTATCTTACACTTCATCATCTCAAGCCTTTTTCATCCAATTTGGTGTAGGCCTCCTTCAACCCCCTCAACTTCTTTCTATTTTGGGCAGTCTGTATCCAATTTTGGCCCGCCACCTTCTTGATGTCATCTTTCCATCTCATCTGCGGTCTGGTCTTTTAAAACCCCACGGTCTCCATTCTAAGAGGTCTTTGCGCCACGAACCAGACTTACGGGCTACGTGACCTGCCCATATCTCATATCTTACACTTACACATAGTTAATTTATAATAGTAGTAGTTGACTGTATCGAAAATAAATACCGAAGTCTCCTTCCTTAAAACAAATATTACAAAACATTTCGGAAAATATAACTGTTACAGCTTTTTATTTCTAGTATAGATTTTAATCACAAAAAACATTAATATATATTACTCAATTGAGTAGTCTAAAGCAGTGACGTCACAAGTTTGTATTTAGTACATTTTTCAAATACACAGTTATCGTTTTGACAGATGATGAAAAGTAACTAATTTGACTAAGGTGTCAACTACCCTAATACTTTTCAGGTCAGCAGAGGAAGCGCTCACAGTGTTGTTGAAATTTCTTGAATTCGATACGCGAGAATCTATCAGGCGCCAATTGTCCACGAAGTTCGATCTTGTCATGAGGCAGTTCATAAAGGAGATCACCGCTGTTGACGACAAATTTACTGTAAGCCCTTTCACATATATTAATAAATTTCGTGGTAGAGAAAAAACGGATCTGTTGATTTATTTATTAAGGTTATTTGGTTTATGTCATGAGTGTTGCCATAAGTCGTTTAGATGCATGAAGATGGAAGTCGTTGATAAACGTGTCTTGTTTTTCTTGTTCGAAAGTAGTGAGTTCAAAGTACACATATTGAAAACTGTAAAGCTTTTTTTTTTTTTTTTTTTTTATGTATATTTAAGCTGCCAAAATGACTCTGCCCTGCCTGATGGAAAGCATGAGCAGAATCCAAGAGTGGTGGTCACCATCCTCAATGCGAAAAAGAACAATGCAGCATGGTGACCCACACTATGGCGGCCTGGGGGGAAGGGGGATGGTGAGGGGGATAGAGGGCGTTGGATTGGGGTATGGGCCTCCGGTATCCTCACTCACTCGATGAAACACAGCGTAAGCGCTGTTTCACACCGGTTTTCTGTGAGGCCGTGGTATCACTCAAAAATAATAACGGTCATTTTCTATACCCTATCTCCAGTAATGGAAATCGATTATAATATCCTTTTTTTGTGATAACTTAAACTTATCAAAAAAAAATAATATTCTGTATATCAATGAAAGTATTTAATCAATCATATTGGAAAATATTGAAATAATAATACATTGACAATCATCAGTTTTTCTAGAAATAGGTTCTTGGGAACGGCCTCAAGTCTGTATTGTACTGTAGATATTTCGAAACTATGATTGGTATCTTAAAGAAGTTTATCTTTTTCATATCCGAATTTTAAAATGGGGGAGGTTCTCAATTCGACTGAATTTGGATCGAAAACTTTGGATTGGGTGAACCGATTTTGATGATTCTTTTTTGTTTGTCGGTTTGTTTTTATAAAAAAATTGTATTATTTTATAGCGCCAACGCAAAAACCCACCGCTACTCCGCAACCATCCGCCTGTAGCTGGCGCTATATATTGGGCAAGAATGCTCTTCAATAGAATGAAACAACCAATTATGAAGTTTCAAAAGGTAAGTTAATATTATTCCTGTTTCAAATTAGTTAAGTTATATGGTACAACGAATTCTGTGCGATTGAAGTCTTTTTATATAATAATATATAAAGGTAAATGACCTTTGATAATGCGATAAGGTCCAGTCAGGTATAAAATTAATTGAAATATTGGTACCATTATTTCATAAACTCACTAGTGCGAGTTTGATTTTAGAATTTAAGTTCCATCAAGTACCGACAATCGAAATTATAATCTACATAGCTATATACATTACAGTAACTAGCAATTGACAAACTTTCTTAGTCAAGATAAAATGTTTCGCATCGAGTCTTTGTCTAAAATCTGTATTATCTCTTGTATTATTGGCTAGTATATTGTTCTGACTTGACGTTGAGAAACGTTCCAATACATTTGTTAGTGCTCTACTGTCGTTTTTGGAAAGCCAACTTGGCTTGGAGGGCATGATATGCAGTAAAAACTGATAGTGATGAGATATAAGATTACTAAATAATGTACTTCAAACCATCAGATATATAGTTTTTCATACCCACAGTTTTTAAATGTACCCAATGAGAACAGACGAAATGAGGGAATGAAATATTTTTCATTCATTCATTTCTTTCATGATATGTTTATATAGCAATGCAGGAACGATAATTCTGAATAGTTGGTTTTGTCAGCCACATATTAATCATCGGCTTACTTAGATTTATACTAATGTTACTTAGGTGCCAGAATTAAACGACTGCGAGCAAAAGAAGGAAGCTTTCTTGCAATATAAAGCGTCGTCCAAACTCATCAAAGAGTACGAAGAAACAAAGTACAGAGAGTGGGTGCAGGGCGCCTCTGAGTTTGTTGACAACATGATGAAGAAGAATGTTCTAAAGGTGGAATTTAAAAAAGAAGTTGGTATGTTCTTTTGGGAAATATTAAGAAAAACTTATTCATGAAAGTTTATTCTACTTTTTTTTTCTTTTTTAATTTTAAAAAAGACAACTCCCGCATTAGGAATATACATTCCCACCGTGGGAGAGCCACGCTTCGGCATGAATGGGCCGATGGCTCGACCGGAGTGATACCACGGCCTCACAGAAAACCGGTGTTAAACAGTGCTTACGCTGTGTTTCATCGAGTGAGTGAGGATACCGGAGGCCCATACCCCAATCCAACGCCCCCTATCGCCCTCACCATCCCCCTTCTCCCCAGGCCGCCGTAGTGTTAGTCACCATGCTGCATTGTTCTTTTTCGCATTGAGGATGGTGACCACCACTCTTGGATTCTGCTCATGCTTTCCATCAGGCAGGGCAGAGTCATTTTGGCAGCTTAAATATAAAAAAAAAAAAAAAAACATTCCTGTGTCGCGGGGGAGTTTACAAACATACATGAAACGGACACAAAGTACACCCAGACTTAGAACAACAATTTATGGATCACACAAAGTGTCGTCCCATGCAGGATTTGAACCCACAACACTTGGCGCAGTAGGAAGCGGTGTGGCGACCACTTAAACCACTAGACCAAACGTGCAGTGAACTTTACAACTTAGTTAACTTTGGTTTACACTTAACTAAAAAAACAACTTACTAAAAATATCGTAACTCTCTTTGAAATGGGTACGCTTCACTCGTCAACGTCTGTTTTCTTAATATGTAACTATTATTATGGTATTATTGTCACATTGATATGACGAAAACGAATAATTTTCGGAATTTTTTGAAGTTCGATTTCCTGATTTTCGTTCAATGAAAAGTAGGCCTTTGATTTACAAGAAAAAGACTTTCTACAAAGGCGTCATTGATTTATAGTTATGTATTGGATTGCTAAAGATATGGTGATTATTATAATGATTAATAGGCATGATAACAGTAACCAAGAATCACTAAAATTATATATTTATCTGTTGAAATGGGGTTCATAGAGTATTTTTATTTTATTTTTTTCATATATAGGGTGAGATTAATAGTTAATTAACCAAAATAAAACTAAAAGATACAGCAGCAGTTACGTCGCGTATGTATAAAGGTCACTTTGTTCTAATATAGTCGATGATCATTTTACTGTTTTTGAAACAGAGTTATAATTGAAATAACGTACAGACAAAGTTAGAAACTCTACCTCTTTAAAATATTAGTATAGATAGTAGTAGATAGATAAGTACATTACATATATACAGGTATTAGGTATATAGTGTGTCCTTGTATGTCTACACTTTATATTGCAGAGGAAACAAAACCGCCGGCCAGAGGAATGCAGCTGACGGCGGCCGGTCGGGCCCACGTTAAAAAGAAAGCCTCAATCACATCGCTCTCTCCCGTCGATATTGTTAATAAAGAAATTGCTGATAAACGCCGCAGGGACAAAGCCTGTGAGTACTCGATGGGCGCTTGCTACTTTTTTGTACTTATTTGAAATTTCTTGTCTAACCTGTATATTTTTTTTTTTTTTTTTTAAAAAGACAGTTCCCGCATTATGAATATACATTCCTTTGCCGCGGGGATCTTTGCAAACATACACGAAACGGACACAAAGTACACCCAGACTTAGAACAACAATTTATGGATCACACGAAGTGTTGTCCCATGTAAGATTTGAACCCACAACACTTGGCGCAGTAGGAAAATGGTGTGACAACCATTGAAACCACTAGGCCAACAGTGTAGTTTATGACCTTTGATCAATGCTATGGTGTAAACTTATTAGCAGTAAATAGACTATGATCTTCCTCGAGATATAGAATATTAATGGGATTTTTATGCAAACTAGCAGTTTCTGGTAAAAACTTGAGTTCACGATTCAAAAAACATCGTAACTCTCCGTTTTATGTTGATGTAATTTAATTTTTATTGTATTTTAATCAGTACTGTCTTTATAAAACCTTTGGTGTATGTACAATTTCACTGTCATTTAGTAATTATTGTTGATGATTTGCTTTGTTACTTCCAGTAATGTTGATGAGAATTCCTGGCCAACATTACGAGAATGTAAGATCACCTAGCTCAGTGTCTCTTCTTGCTAAAGAAGGATTGGTAAGTAGCCACTAACAATATTTTTTAACTCGGAGACCTGTAGGAAACACATTACTATCTCTTAACCCGTTTTCAATTTCTATGCTCATCCATTATGTAACAGATTCTCCTCGTCTCCTCTGTCGTGCAGGCACAGGTACAGGCATACGGACACACAAATGTTATTATTATTAAAAAAAAACTTACTTTGCTTTGTTTCCTCTTGTAGACAGACGTCACGTGGCGTGATCTAACCGTCCGTAAGCTAATCCAAGAGTACGAACTGGAGTTCCATCCCAATTTCGACAAAGATATATTCCTGATCATACAAGAAGCTGAACTCATGGAGCAACTGGGTTAGTTCCCTCTTTGAAAAATCTAATAATAATATAAAACAAAAAAAGAAAAATTATGAACGAGCTTAATGATGAAAATTATTAATTTTTTTCGGCCACATAGTTGTAGGAAATGACGAGCAGAATAGTGTTCTAAAAAATCAAATCGGTTCTCAAAATAATGATTCTTAGTAACAAACAAAGAAATCACAAACGAATTTAGAAAGTTCTCCTTATTTTTTTATCGCTAAAACAGTAACATATTTAGACCTACGAATAGGTTGTGATACAATACATAAAGTTGTAGAAAAAGAAGATTCAACATTGCATAATGGCTGTTAGACGTGCCACTAGTACTGGGGCTAATCAAAAATTGTTTCGCAGTTCAGCTTTGCTATACAATGCAATGTAGGACTTTACTTAATCTAATCGCTTTGCGGGAATTTTTGTCCTCTACTATTAGACAAAGGTTTTTCACTTAGGTCCTTAGCATATATACTATTCATTGCTCCTTTTTGGATACGAGAAGCCCAAAGTCGATCAGATTAGGGTGCAATGAGAGAGGTCTATGTTTAACAATAAACTGTGATAGTCACCCATAGGAGTGCAGGACGAGGTGCAACAGCGTCCTTTCTTGGGGGAACTTGTTGCCCCGGGATATACCTCATAGGGGTACAGCAGGGGGACCTCTGAAGCCGCTGATGCGTTCCTGGATTCGGTGGTTTAGTGGTAGTATAGACTCCTTCTTTGGAGTCCCACACACGTCCTTATTCGCCATTAAGGGTATGGAGCGAATAGCAATCCCTGTGTTAAAATAAAAAAAGGTCAATGATGATGTTTTGTTTTATAATCCTAATATGGTGAGTTGAGAATTCGTAAACCTTGATAAAAATCTTTTTAAAGGTTTTGACTTGCCATCGAACATTCGAGACGTAGCTATGCAGAAAGCTCGTTTATATTACGAGTTGGAATCCTTAACGGAAGTAATAAGTAAATACAATTCGAGCGTCCAAGCCCTCAGCCCTTCGGAAACTCATCTGATGAAGCGCCACCTGTTGGACATGGAGAGACATATACTGCCTGGACTGACCAGGGTCACTTGGACTGCACTTGGTATAGGAGAGTATATCAAGGATATTACTAAAGGTAAGCCATACTGTGAAACCCAGGCACCGTGAACGAGCCACGCTTCTTTCAGCATGAAAGAGCCGGCTCGACCGGAGTGATACCACGGTTCCACCGCCGTTGTGAAACAGCGCTTGCACTGTGTTTCACCGAGTGAGTGGGGATACCGGTGACCCACAATGCTCATCGTAACATAGCACAGTAAGTAGCGACGAGGCGAGCTGTTAAATCACTGCGTCATACATGCAGTCACCTTTCGTCTTTGTTTAAAGTAGAATAAACCATAGAAAGAAAATAATTCGCATGTTAAATGACAAGAATATCCGTAATTAACAATTAAAAACAGGAATTGCCAGCAAACAGTTCCACAAAACTTAATTATGATTTCAGGTGAAAACTCTCTGAGAGCCGTATATAAGCAATTGAAAATGGTGGAGAAAGAAATCCAGTTCCTAATCGATCAGTTGGAAGCATTTGATTTATTTCCCGTTGTCCGGCCTCAGAACTATATAGATCCCAAAACTCAATTACCAGAGCCAAGTTGGTTGTATCCGTGTAAGGTAAGAACTTGAGTTACCACCGCAAAACAACAATAATCGTATTATAATCACGTGCGAGTCATAAAATGCTGGGCTTGGGTCTCCTCTCAAGACAGGGTTAAGGCCTTACGTCCCCACGCTGGCCAAGTGCGGGTTGGGGACTGGCAAGAATACGTTGTGGCTACGTCATCTTGCCGTTGGATGATTGTAAGCCGCCCGAAGGCCTCCAACTAAGCTTCACGACTGTTATCGTATGATAACAACCGGGACCCACTGCTTAATGTGACCTCCGAATCACTCACTGACATGTTCAAACTTATGAAATGAAAAATAACTTGATACGAACCTATTCAGTTTCATATCTTTAATACCTCTATTTTTTTCTATTCTTTTTTAAATGCTTTAGACTTGAAAGTATACTTTTATCAATTTAAACACACTCTCAATATACAGTTCGCCGCTTTATTTCTGTGCCAACCAGTAAAATCTAGACTCGCTACCAATGCTCGTGTTTCTTACCTCCCATTATGATCCAGGGTCTTTTAAATTGGGCATCTCACTTGATCACCTAGATATATAGTGTGGGTCACCATATAAAACTTTCCGCATTTGAAATAAGGATGGTGACCATCACTCTTGGATTCAATTCATGCCCACAATTAGGCAGTGCAGAGTCACTTTGGCAGGCCCCATATTAAGAAAAGCCCTAATTCGTTTACGATTTTGCTTTTCAGGCCTATTTTGTGGAAATAGAGAACGAACGTTTAGAGCGAGTGGCCAGCCTCTCTCGTATATATGAACGCATCGGTCCAATCCTGATGAAACTGGAGTATCTGATATTAGGCACCAGTACTGGCCGTTCAGCGGTCATGACCAGTTACTATTCCTTCTGGGAACAGAGAATATTTAAATGTCTCGTCAAGTTAGTGTTTGTTTTGGTTGTTTTCATGGAAACTACATAAGTACTTTTAGAACGTCACGTGGCTTTTAACGTTAGAGATATGATTATTTTATTCATCATCATCATCAACAACCCATAATGTCCCACTGCTGGGCTCGGGTCTCCTCTCAGGAGAGGGTTAGCTGAATTGAATCGGAAATAAGGAATAATTCATTTTGTATGTTGTTACAAACGTATACACCATTGTCAGGAATTATTCCTCCACCGCCACCGCCGCCATCAAAGCAAAAGAAAAAGAAAAAGGGTAAAAAATCCCCAGATTATTAATAAAAAGATTATTTTATTGGTAATCATTTAAGATTATTGGATTACTTAATGCCATTCTTTCATCAATCTTGAGATTTTAAATATTCTGAAATATGTAACAGAAAATTTTTTTATTCCAAATACGTATTTTTTATGGAATAGGGGGCAAACGAGCAGACATATCGCCTGATGGTAAGCGATTACCGCCGGCCTTAGACACCAGAGGTATCACAACTGCGTTGCCGGCCTTGGGGAATGGGGAGGAGGATGAGGGGAAGGGTTGGATTATGGGCCTCCGGTGTCCTCATTCACTCGCTGAAACACAGCGCAGGCGCTGTTTCACACCGGTTTTCTGTGAGGCCGTGGTATCACTCCGGTCGAGCCGGCCCATGCATGCCGTAGCCTGGCTCTCTATAATAAGTCCGAACACAGGAACTGAATACATACGTATAACATTTATACAGACTATATAATGCAAGCAGCCCTATCCATGCATAAAAGTATTTGCACTTCGATTTTTTTATAAAAACCTGAAGTGCCCAACAAATGCCATACGACTGCTTCATCTATGTCTATTAAATTTAAAACAAATATAATTTTTACAACAGTTATATAATTCTTTTACCTACAACAGCTTAGTACTAGAGAACCTACAAGATTTCCAGCAGATGCTCAGTGAGAAGATGCCGCTGTTCCAAGTGGACGCGGTGCTGGTCCCACCAGATATCACGATGCGGCCTACCCAGGCCGAAGTGTGCAACATTCTCGGATATAACGTCAAGCATTTCCTCAACAGGTATCGCAACAATTCCTTTTTATGAATGAGATTTTTCTGTTAATACTTAAATGTCAGTTAAAACTTTTAACTAATATGCAGCCAACTATTTTACTTTTATGTTTTGAGATTCGTTTCTAGTGAATATTACGTTTTTATCAATTGGAATACTAAATTCCCTTTATAAAGTTTGACTTCATATAAAAATTAACTTTATAGAGAGTTTCATATAAGTATGTAATGTCATAGCCTTTTTGGAAGACTTTTTTAAATTTGTCTAGCTGACCCGACAAACTTCGTACTGCTATATTTTTCGTTAGTAAATATTTTCAAAATTATAAAAAAACTTATTTATAAAGATTAGTTTGGATAATCACATAACATTTAAGTCCTTGAAGAAACCCTAAAATGGATTTAAGAAAAAGAAATTAGCGCATGGTCAGAATAGCTGAATAATGTAATAATAGTTAAATAAATATTCTGGACATCTAAAATACAACGCCATCTAGTGCCTAGCTAAGCAGTGGTTGTACTATGAGCACTAGGCAACTGATATATATATATTCATTTTTTTGTAAATACATAAATATTATACAATAGAAAGCACTCAAACTCTGGAACAAATATTTGCAGATCATACAAAAATTTGGTCCGTCCCGGGACTGAGACCTCGAGCACAGCAGTCGCATACACTGCCACTGCGTCACCGAGGCAGTCAATAATAATGGTATAATCCAAAAGCCCTCTGGTAATATAAAATTAGACGATGATTGTCGAAACATGGTTTCTCTCTCTCGTTGAGAAGAAAAAACAAACATGCTATGGTATATTTCAGACTCACATCTTTCCCGCGCTGGATGAAAAATACGTGTCTCCCTTGTGCTCCACAAGCTATCACCGAAGCAACAGGCAATGAGTTCTACGTATTTTCTTTCTTTGAAGACATCCTACGAGTTACGGCTATCAATGACATCACGATACTCATACAGGATACTATCTACAGACTCACTCTTGATATCAACTCGTATATACAAAAGTAAGTTTGTAATGGTAATAGTTAAAAAAAGTTTGTGCGTACTTATGTACACGTGAAAACACAAAATTTGAAAAACTAAAATGTTGACTATAGCTAACTTCAGGGTCTCGGTTTTTCATGATGGTGTGCGCGCACGCATCATAAATATTTCAAATAAATTTACAAAATAAATTTACAAAGTAAATTTACTCTCATCATGTTTCCCTAACCCGCCAAAAGTAGTATAACTTCAAAACTCTACCTAGGTTTCTTAGTAAGTATATTTTCTTTAATACAAGATGTTTTTGAGTACCGTACGTATAAAATAATGAAACAGATGACATGCACCTTCGTATAACAAACACGTGATACATTTTCACATTGATACCACCGTGATGATGGCAATGAATATACTAGACAAGACAGAATTAAATGATCGATGTCTCTAATATTTTTTTTGCAAAAATATACGTATGGCCATTGCATTTTCATAAGAAAATAATTTTGTTCGTGTTTAACCAGGTTTAAAACCTACGAAATAACATCTTAAAGTACTAGAATGTCATTCTAGCATTATAAGATCTTTTTAAAACCCTAAAGATCGCTCAATTTTACTGATTATAGCTTCTATATTTTTGTAAATTTTATTTTCAGGTGGCTAAAATACCAACACCTCTGGGCCTTCGACAAAAACTTATCTTGCGAAAAGTATATCCAAAAATATGATCAAATATTCAAATATGACGAAAAGTTTTTCTTTTTCGAAGACATAATTAGTGATTTGGACAAGCATGTCAAGTTCGTAGATGTCGGTGCTATAAGAGTTAACCTCAGGCCTATTATACAACAAATTCAGGATCATGCACAAGAGTGGAAAAATATACTAGGACGTTGTATCCTCTTTAAAACTAGAATGAACATGCACGAATTGAAGAATCAAGTTGAGGTGGGTTTAAATAGTTATATACACTTTGGAATTTATATCAGTGTCTTTACTAAAATAGAATATATTGTAATAACTTGACACATCGTGTTCTTTTAATGTGGTAAACAGACTTCTAATATGCATACCTACTTATATATTTCTAAATACACACAAATATGCATATTATAGATAAGTTTTACTACCGTGGCAGAGCCACGCTTCGGCATGAATGGGCCGGCTCGACCGGAGTGATACCATGGCCTCACAGAAAACCGGTGTGAAACAGCGCTTACGCTGTGTTTCATCGAGTGAGTGAGGATACCGGAGGCCCACCCTCACCATCCCTCTTCCCCCCAGGCCGCCATAGTGTGGGTCACCATGCTGCATTGTTCTTTTTCGCATTGAGGATGGTGACCACCACTCTTGGATTCTGCTCATGCTTTCCATCAGGCAGGGCAGAGTCATTTTGGCAGCATAAATATAAAAAAAAAAAAAAGTTTTACTCTGTGGATACCCGCTCTAGAGTATTGATAGAACCCACGAGTTCTAGGTTAGCAAATACGAATTACTCTAGACATTTTTGGTGTAGGTAGGTATATACCTACCTAGACTAATATATATATATATAAATAATTGCTTAAAATATACAAGAGCAACTATAACATTCAGTAATTGTCTTATCATCAATTTATAATGACTGCCTCGGTGGCGCAGCGGTAGCGTATGCGACTGCTGTTCGTGAGGTCTCGGGTTCGATTCCCGGGTCGGATCAAATGTTTGTATGATCTACAAATGTTTGTTTCGGAGTTTGGGTGTTTTCTATGTATGATATGTATGTATTTACAAAAAAAAGTATATATGTATTTATATCAGTTGTTTAGTACCCATAATACAAGCTCTGCTTAGTTTGGGACTAGATGGCGTTGTGTGTTAGATGTCTGAAAAATATAAACATTTAAACTCACATGTATAATAATAATAATAACAGGGTACGACTCTTACTCAGCCGTGTGACTGTGACAGGGCCTGTGCTATGGTAATACACTTACATTACAAAAAAAATGTATAAATTACACTCAAACACAGGAAAAGTGCGTGTGCGCATCACAAACATCACACAATTATTTGACCTGGAATCGAATCCATTAACTCTAAAGTAGCAATCAACTGATTAGCATCGTATATCGCCAAAAACCATCCTCCTCACTATTTGAAAAATATTAGTACATATATCATATCTTAACTATACAGTCGCTACGTGCAACAGTCAACTTGAGCATCAAAGGGCTGGAAGACTTCAAACTAGTGATGGCGACCATCACTCAAGTGCAGCAACTGGTCATCACTGCCGAAGTCAAGTACCGTAATATGCAGGAGTTGTTCCACATGCTCAAACAGCACGGCATTGAGGTATTATATCGTGTGTTCCTATTTGCTAGACTTTATCCTAGATGTAAGAAGTATATCTAGTACCAGAGTAGGTACTGTTTTCGTTCCTGTAGTCTTAATATCGTGTTTATCATATTTTCTATCTATCGGTAAATTAATTGTTACATGACAGAGCGTTGCAAATAAACTAATACTCTTGCATTAATATTACTTAGTTCGGTAATCCGATTTGAGGTGACTGGCGTTGCCTTTGAGTATCTAAAACTCAAGCGACACAATTGCGTTGCACTTTAAAACTGAACCCCCCACTTCACCCGCTTAACATCCTGAAAGTAACCCTCGTTGATTTGGGCAACGGTAACCTGAGCGCAAAAAGCAGCAGACAGCTCTTTAGTGTGTATTGGGAGAGGCCTATGTCCAGCAGTAGATTGCAACGGGCTGATGATGATGATAAACCACACTCAGTGAAAATCAACGTCAACAAAATAATTCTTAACACTTATGGGGTTTGACATCACTCGAAATAATTGTAACCGTCTAAAAAGACACAATTCTCCATCACGTGTAAGTCTAGGGCAAAAGACTGGGTCCCCGGAAAAAGAAGTCAATGTAATGCTTTTCTCACCTGATGATCTCCTGGAAGGCGCTCATAGCCTAGTTGCACTCGGTGATTAGAAACAATCATCGAGGGTAAGCAACGATGGCGCGGTCAGTACCTGGATGGGTGACCGCTGGTGGCATGTTACCATGAGCGTCTCCGTGATTCGGAGGTCACGTTAAGCAGTCGGTCCCGGTTATTATCATACGATAACAGTCGTGAAGCTTAGTTGGAGGTCTTCGGGCGGCTTAAAAACATCCAACGGCATGATTTACGTAGCCACAACGTATTCTNCGGTTATTATCATACGATAACAGTCGTGAAGCTTAGTTGGAGGTCTTCGGGCGGCTTAAAAACATCCAACGGCATGATTTACGTAGCCACAACGTATTCTTGCCAGTCCCCAACCCGCACTTGGCCAGCGTGGGGACGTATGGCCTTAACCCTCTCCTGAGAGGAGACCCGAGCCCAGCAGTGGGACATTATGGGTTGTTGTTTTGTTTTTTTTTTTTTTGATCTCCTGGGAGAACCTCACCGTGGGAGAGTAATGCTTTGAAGACGTCTCGGCACAAATGGGCCTTCTCGACCAGAGTGATACTATGGCCTTACAGATAACCGATTGAAATACCGCTTGCGTGATTTCACCGATTGAGTGAGTACACCGGCAACCCATATGGGTATGTCCCTCCCCATCCCCGAAAGGCCGGCAACATACTTGTGACGCCTTTGTTTATGGGTGTTCATGGGAGGTGGATTTGCCCCCTATTCCATTAAAGAAAACTCTTTTATACAGGTTGAAGACGAAGACCTAGTATTCGTAGCAGGTCTCCAAACGTCCTGGGGTAACTTACAACAGACGTGTCTCTTCCGCGGCAATACGTTAGAGGACACCAAAGAAAAGTTCTCTCAATTAAACGTTGTGGAAATAGCATCCTTCTTGAAAGAGTTAGACGAATTTGTTGAGAAGTTTGACACTGAGGGTCCAGCGACAGTCGGCGAGGATATGGATAGAGGCTCACTGCTTATGGAGGTATATTTTTTTCATTTTGATAAAAAAAATATAAGCATGATTATCTAGAAATATGTAGACTGACAAATGGTCTTTATAAAGTTCGTATAGCAATATATATAAATCAAAGTATGTTTGTCTGTGTGTATTTTTGTAACTATCAAGCGATAACGACTAATAACTTCTTTCTTTTAGAAACACTAGTTAACTCGCAAATATTGTTCGCTCTATTAAATATATGGGTGTGGCTACAATGGTGATCAATATTTAACGACGTATTCTCATATCTAATGAATGTACAAATAAAAATATTCAAATCAGTCGAACCGTTAAACCCTGTGACACGAGATATTTGTTTATATCTCTGCTCGGTGGCGCAGTGGTAGCGTACGCGACTGCTGTCCATGAGGTCTCGGGTTCGAATCCTGGGTCGGACCAAATGTTTGTATGATCTGCTAATATTTGTTTCGGCGTTTGGGTGTTTTCTATGTATAATATGTATGTATTTACAAAAAAAAAAAGTATTTATGTATTAATATTAGTTACCTAGTACCCATAATACAAGCTCTGCTTAGTTTGGGACTAGATGGCGTTGAGTGTTAGATGTCCGAAATATTTATTTATTTATATAAATATAAGTAAACACACATACATTGCATTTTAGGAATACGGCAGATACTTTGACGAGTTTGAAGCAAGAAAGAAAATACTTCAGGCAGCTGAACAGTTATTTGATAACCCACTTGCCGACTTCTCGAACTTCAATCGCGCAAAGACCGATATGCTTGCAATGGAGCAAGTGTATAAGATATACAAAGCCCAGAAAAACGCCAGACAACTGTGGGCCAAGACTTTGTGGGTCAATCTAAACCCTCAAGCGCTCGTGGATGGAATTGAGCAGTTCTTCAAGGAATATAGGTAATCATGAAATTTGAATAAATCTTTCATATCACTATGTTCATTTAATATTACTATAACACTTATACCCACATATTTTCAAGAAACTAGCTCTATAGTATATTAGGGTAAAACCACATTTTTTTATAAATTAAGGAAAGAATTAGTACGAAAAGGATTACGTACTGATTCTCTGCTTATTATCGTGCGTCATTACAGATTAATTTAATAATACATTTACTTTAGTATAATTTTAATATGAACTCCCGGACCAATATGACCTTCAAACCTTCCTTCTTATAAGGCCGGCAACGCACTTGTGATGCCTCTGGTGCGGTTGCGGGTGTCCATGGGGTTTGCCCCCAATTCCATGGATTACCGCCGCCTATGGACACCCACATGGGCGCCGGTAATCGCTTACCATGAGGCGATAGGTCTGCTCGTTTGCCACGTATATCATAAAAAAATAACATGTTTTATTAATAAAATCGTGATATTTCTATCAATGGTTTGATCATTTTGCCCTTTTACGTATCTAAAAATACTATGTTAGTGCTTTATGTTGTTTCTTAGGCTGTTTTATTAATTATTCTTGTCTTACAGAAAATTGCCCAAGGCTGTTCGTCTCACTCCCACTGGTCTTATGCTGGACACTAAGATGAAACAGTTCAAGAACGTTGTCCCCCTCATGGTGTCGCTTAAAAACGAAGCTATGCGAGAGCGACATTGGAAGGAGCTGATGGCTAAAACTGGTGAGTAATATGAAATACTCCAATCATAGTATTAATGGTTTTTTTTATATATTTAGCAACGTTCTTCTTAGAATGGAAGTTTTGGTCTACAATACGACGCTGGCAGTTTTCTTTCTTAGTTAACTCTAACTACACCCGTGGAATGATTACGACTAATGACTCTGAGTATTCTTAATCAATCATCACACAGATAAAGAATACTAAATGAAATTCAAGTGTCTTAGAGTTCAGTTTTTTTTTATATTCAAGCTACCAAAATGACTCTTGTTTCCCTGGTGGAAAGCACGAATAGAATCTGAGAGTGGTGGTCACCATCCTCATTGCGAACGTGGGCAGTGCAGCATGGTGACCCACACTATGGCGGCCTAGTGAGGTGTATAAATATGAACTGAATGAACTCATGTTCTTAAACTTCATATTTATCTTGATAGGTCAGGACTTCGACATGTCGCCGGAACGGTTCACATTGGAGAATATGTTCGCCATGCAATTGCACAAGTATCAAGATATAGCTGAGACCATTGTTAATTTTGCCATCAAAGTAAGTAAAACTTAATAAAAACATGTTTTCTCTCAACCAAAAACAACCACATTAACTTCAAACCAGGTTATTTATAAAATCCATAACCAAAAACCATGTTTTTATACGTATTGGTAAAGAGTTTAATTGTAATCGCAACACCGAACGCAGTAACCATTTAGTTCAAATCGATGTAAAATGTAGTTTTTGTTACATCGACTAGATGTTTTGTAGACCACATCTGTTGATAATGCAAGTCTATATTACTATACTCGTAAAAATCATTCACTTTCAGGAGCTTGCAATCGAACGTGGTGTAAAGGATGTACAGGAAACATGGGAAAATATCAACTTCAGTGTATCTCGTCACTTCAATCGTGGTGAAGACCGCGGCTACACTCTCAACCCGTGTGATGAAATCACTGTTAAATTAGACGACGATGGCATGACGTTGCAGAGCATGGCCGCATCACAGTAATAATAATAATAACTACCATTTCTCTCTCTCTCTCTCTCTCTTTCTCTGCCTGTCTCTAGTTCTCTCTAATCGATACACAGCCGAATTCGACACAGAGCTGAATCTAATCCACTAAACTACTTAAAATGTTCTACCCTTCGGCGGTATACAGCTTAGAGATACATTCCAAATACGAAACAGATATCAGCTATTCATAATATACATGTATTTAATAAGCCAGTCTTATAATGAAATACTATACATTCAATGTCCTCGTAAATTTATATTTTATTACTTGATTTTGAAAATGAAACTTCCAGCCTTTCTCATAAATAGAAATTGGATTATATGCAACATAAAAAGTACTATGCACGAAAATTGCTAAAGTATGCACGAAAATTGTCGAAATATACAAAACAAAACAAACAAAAAAAATATGAAAAAAATAAAACAAAATGAAAAAGAAAAGACCTTCTTTTAGCTTTTTCTATTATAAAATCAGCATAGTAAATTATATAGGTAAAATAAAAATAAATTGCCTTCATAGCTTATTTTATTAAAAAGATTTTCTTCACTTGATCGATCGTTATATGTATCACTTAGTTTGCACTTAAATGAGTATCTTAATTTCAGGTTTATCGGTCCATTCCTTTCTGTTGTAAACAAATGGGAAAAGACCTTATCCCTAATGTCCGAAGTAATTGAAGAATGGATGGCAACTCAACGCAAATGGCTTTACTTAGAAGGCATTTTTGTAGGAGGTGACATTCGCGTCCAGTTGCCTGATGAGGCTAAAAAGTTTGACGATATCGACAGGAATTTTAGAAAGGTTTGTTGTTATATGGTCTTTTTAAGCAACATTTTCATCACATTCCATGCTAATATTATAAATTCGAAAGTATGTTGGACTCTCACGGCTAAATCGCTGTGCTAATTTCAATGAAATTTGATTCTTGAGGAAGGACAAAGGTTAGTTTTGTACCGCCTTACCCGATATACGAGGGCAAAATCTGGCTATCTATAATTCTAGTATAAAGTGGACGTCTGTGCGACATATCAACGGTTTACCGGTAATACCTGATTGACGTTGATTATACACACATAGGACGGAGGTTTTCACAGTTAACCTTCAATATTTGAATTACATTTTTTCTATTGTATTCTGGAACTAATTCTATGGTATCTGTGAAGATAGGAAGGAAGGAAGTCCAGCTGACCGATAGTTTTGAACTCCGACAGCGCTCTTTATGAATATATTACGACGACATTAAATTGGTCTTATACGCCGAAGTAGACGATGACGATCTTCTAAACGAGATATATTCTTAGAAAATTGTTATTATTTACTTTGTTTAGATAATGCTGGACACAGCGAAGAGACTCAACGCCGTCGATTGTTGCACAGTACCAGGTAGACTGGAGGAATTTATCAATCTAGGAATTGGACTGCAGAAGTAAGTTTAATAATTATTCGATAATATTTGATAAAACTTTAATTATTATTATTATATAACTGCCACGGTGGCGAAGTGGTAGCATATATGCGACTGCTGTGCTAGAGGTCTCAGGTTCGATTCCCGGGTCGGGCCAAATGTTTGTTTGATTTACAAATAATTACTTTGGAGTTTGGGTGTTTTCTATGTATAATATGCATGTATTTAATAAAGAAACAAAGTACATATGTGTTCTCTGACTCAATCTAGCTTTCATAGTAAATATGTGCTTAGTTGAAAGTGAATGACGTTGTGTGTGAGGCGCTCATAGCCCAGCTGAACTCGGTGATTAGAAACAATCATCGAGGGTAAGCAACGATGGCGCGGTCAGTACCTGGATGGGTGACCGCTGGTGGCATGTTACCATGAGCGTCTCCGTGATTCGGAGGTCACGTTAAGCAGTCGGTCCCGGTTGTTATCATACGATAACAGTCGTGAAGCTTAGTTGGGGGCCTTCGGGCGGCTTAAAAACATCCAACAGCAAGATTTACGTAGCCACAACGTATTCTTGCGAGTCCCCAACCCGCACTTGGCCAGTGTGGGGTCGTATGGCCTTAACCCTCTCCTGAAAGGAGACCCGACCCCAGCAATGAGACATTATGGGTTATTGATTGATTGATTTTAATTATAATACTATTAAGATTCTTATTTACAAATCGTTACGAAACATAATTGTGTTACTATCAATATAGTGTTATAACATCCTTATAACAGTACTACATAAGGTTTATTTTATCAACATGCAGATGTCAGAAATCACTGAACGACTATTTAGACTCTAAAAGGCGTATATTCCCGCGTTTCTTCTTTATTTCGACTGATGAGCTACTGTCCATCCTTGGCAGTAGCGAATGTTCTTGTGTACAAGAGCACATGATAAAAGTAAGTACGGATTCATTTGAATGTGCTTTATAGATAACATACCCTGACCTACTGACTTTAAACATTCTTTAACAAAGGATAATTTTCAACGGACGAAGCTTAGCACCACCTCTCAATTACTTAAGCACAACTTCCCTTCTTAGTATGTCGTACATAATAAAAATATTTAGCCCCTGTTTCACCGGTTACAGATAATATGCGGATAGCTTATATGAAATATAAGTTAAATAAACGGATCAATATGATATTGTATCTGCCTCGGTGTCGCAGTGGTAGTGTATGCGAATTCTGTGATTGAGGTCTCGGGTTCGATTCCCGGGTCAGACCAATTGTTTGTATGATCTCTAAATATGTGTTTCAGAGTTTGGGTGTTAGGTATAATATGTATATTTTACCAAAAAAAAAGTGTATATGTATTTATATCAGTTGTGCAGTGCCTATGATACAATATCTGCTTAGTTAGGGACTAGATGGCGTTGTGTGTTAGATGTCCGAAAATATTAATTTGTTTAGTTATATAAATTGTGTCAAACCATTTTACAACTGTTAGTTAAGCTGTCCGTAACTTATAGGTAACCAGTGATACAGGGCCTTGAAGGGTATGTTAGGAACAAAACGTATATATCAACAAAAGCACTTGCTATTTTTTATTATATCTAGAAAAGAGGCTAAAGACGATTATTTTTTAGAATACAAGTTAATACAATAAAATTATTTTTAGATGTTCGACAATATTCGTGCTTTAGAATTGTATGTTGATCATACAAATCGTCCTGTTGCATCCAAAATGATATCAGCTGAAAATGAGGTATGTGAAAAGCATTATTACTTTTTTCTTATAAAAGACAACTTCCGCATTGGGAATAAACTTCCTGTGTCATGTACAAACATAGATGAACCGGACACAAAGAACGCCCAGATTCAAAACAACAAATTGTGAATCACACAAAGTATTGTCCCATATGAGATTTGTAAAACCAAAAATCTCGGTGCAGTAGAAATGGGCCTCCGGTATCCTCATTCAATCGGTGAAACGCAGCTGTTTTACACCGGTTTTCTGTGAGGCCGCGGTATCACTCCGGTCGAACCGGCCCATTCGTGCCAAAGCATGGATTTTCCACGGTATTGACCACTTATTGAGGTAATTAAATATTAAATACCACAAAGAAAAATACACTGCGTAGCTCAGTGGTTTAATCGATTGTGTAAGTTCCTGTCCTAAAATAAATTTTACAATATCAAATTGTGCTTTTCTTTGTGTTTTCTATCAGATAATGGAGTTCCGCAATGTAGTATACACAGAAGGTCGTGTAGAAGATTGGATGAACCTCGTTCTCAATGAAATGCGTGCCTCCAATAGGTTTCTGTCCAAGAAGGCTATATTCTACTATGGGAGAAACTGGAAAGTACCCAGGTTTGTTTATTTTATCTATTCCTGTTCCGATAGAAATAAATATAAACCTCAAAAGAAATGGTTGTAAAAAATTACAGACGATTTTTAAGTATAACTACGATTTCTAGTGGGATCATCATCAGCAGCATGTCCTCCAATAGTCCTCTACTAGACCTCCCTATAGAGTATTTGTACCTACTATACCACGTTTGGTCAGATGAGTTACTACAGATTTAGTTTCAATTTTTGCTTCTCTTTGCAGTGAAGTTGTCTTGCCTAGTTTATTCCTTTACGACAACCACGGGTAGGGTGTAGGGACAATAACGCTTCGTATTCTTAATCTGCTGTGGAGGAACGGGCCACATCTTCCTCCAACTCAAAGGGAGGATCCTCCGACCAGACGAGGTGATCATGCCTGGCGGGCCACTGCCCAACGGTTGATGTTGGGAAGTTGTATATATGTTAACCGGCGCGAGAACTTCTATTGCGCGATTTAGGATTGGTAGTTTCTTAGTTTTCTTCGTTGCTCCGTAGTTCGATGTTTCTTCGGTAGATGGCGCTGTCATATATTTTATGTTGTTGCGCTGTATGTGGAAGTCGCCACACTGCTACCACCTTCTTAAAGATAGTAGAGCCACGCTGATTTCAGCACGAACGGGTCGGATCGGCCGGGGCGGTACTACCCTCACACAAGACCAACCTAAAACGACAGCGTTCGTACTGTTGTGTTTCGTTAGCGAGTAAATGACTGTGGGCTTGGTGTGGGCCACCACGCTGCGTTGTTGGATTGTCTGCATTCGCAATGAGTATAGTGACCACCACTCTTAGATTCTGCTTGTGCTCTCCATCAGGCAGAGTAGAATCAATTTGCCAGGCCCTTATATAAAAAAAACATGGAAATTTAGAGGCTGGGTTTTTTTTTTACTCGGAAACTATTTAATCCCATTTTATAATAAATTAATATCTGATAACCTTACAAGTTTTGTGTCTCGTTAGAACCGATTGGATATTGGAATACCAAGGCATGGTGTGCTTAGTTGCTAACGGTGTATGGTGGACTGCAGAAACTGAGGAGACGTTTAAACGTATTAAAAAAGGCAATAAGAGGGCCATGAAAGAACATTTGGCGCAACAAAACGAACAACTAGCCGGACTTGTAGTAAAAGTAAGGCAGGGTAAGTTCATTCTTGTGTAAGTATGTAATAAAAAAATAACACTATTTACATCTAGATGCTAACTAAACCAGTGTGTTGACATAATAAAAAAAAACATAATTTATTATAATACTAAGTAATACAATGTTAAAATAGTAACTTTAAAATTTTCAACGTGTTGTTGAAGTTCACCCCGGAGATAAATACACACATGAGCGAAACATACCCTCAAATTAGGTGCAGAGTGACAGCGGCTCCTACTTATACTATAAATTCTTAGTTAGCAAATTCAGAAAGTTAGGATTTTCGAAAATGAGGCATCTAACCCGTTGTGGCATCTATCCAGATTTTACCCGATACGTTCTCTGCATTGCAGACTTATCGTCTAATGATCGTCTAAAGTTCCGTACTATAACTACGATTGACGTGCACGCCCGCGATATCATTGAGGGATTCGTCCGAGATAACGTGACCGAGGCGAGTGAGTTCGAATGGGAGAGTCAGCTCAGGTTTTATTGGCTTAAAAAGGACGACAATTTGTGGTGTCGGCAATGTACAGGTTCGTACAGTTTTTTTTACAAAGTTTTTGATTAGATTAGAAACTGTGGTACAAATTCAGAAACTTTATAACAATTTTGCAGGAATATTTGAATACGGCTACGAGTACATGGGCTTGAACGGGCGACTTGTGATCACTCCACTCACTGACCGTATCTACCTCACCATCACGCAAGCCCTCACCATGCAGTTGGGAGGAGCACCCGCTGGTAAACATTCCCTGACTTATTCTTATAAACTTCTAATGAAATAACTATCTTATGTGGCCCTGTAAGATCCTAGTAGCCATTATAAAACACTTCCAAATAAACCCTTTCAGGGATGAGTGTGGACAAAAAATCCAAATGGGTATTCATTTAAAAGGTAGTAAAGCCACGCTGATTACAGCACGAACGGGCTGGTTCGACCGGGCCGATACTATTCTCGCACAGAAGACTAACCTAAAATGATAGCGTTCGTGCTGTCGAATTTCGTTAGTGAGTGCGAGACCGGAGGTCCAATGATGCAGAAGCATCACTAGGCCGCCATATGGATCACCATGCTGCATTATTGCATTGTCTGCATTTGCAATGAGTTAGGTGACCTCTTGGATTTTGCTCATGCTATCCATCAGGCAGAGATTCTACTCGGCTTAATGGAAAGCATCTCATTGGCAGAACTGCACATGAAAAAATATCCAGGGGTCTTAATCAGGGGATTGTAGACGATGTCTTTAATTTTCATGGTTATAAAGGATGGCCAGGAGCTTTTGATAACTTTGCATATCTAACTATATTTTATGCCAAAATAGAACAACATACGCAGAATACTATTTTTGATCTTGAGTTTCACAGAATTCAATTATCTCATATTAATCCTTGGATTTTAGTTCTTTATTTAGTTTTTTAAATTTAATATGAAAAGTGAAAGTATTATGCCCATATTGATACTGTTTAGGTCCCGCCGGAACTGGCAAAACTGAAACAACAAAAGATCTGGCCAAATGTCTTGGAGTCCTATGTGTTGTTACGAATTGTGGGGAGGGCATGGACTTCCGCGCAGTGGGACAAATCCTTGCTGGTCTGTGTCAATGTGGGGCGTGGGGCTGTTTTGACGAGTTCAATAGAATTGACGTCTCGGTATTGTCAGTCATATCCAGTCAACTGCAGTGTATAAGAAGTGCATTGCTTATGAAACTCAAGCGGTTTACAGTAAGTGTAATGTGTAATTTTTAAAATTAAAAAAAAACATGGAAGTTAGCATTAATTTGGCTACTTTTACAGAGTTGATGTGTTAGCAGAGTTTGTATGGCAGTTAGTGGATATTGTTTCTTACAAATGCTTTAAATTCTTCGATTAAGAATCCGGAGTGTCACTACACCTATTCATCCCGTGTGTGTAATATATGACTAAAGTAGCAAACCACACAGAAAAACTTCATTGCAAATAGAAAGAAAACTCGAAAGAAATCCTGTACCAACGCTTCTAAGCCTAGGTCTAGAAGTCTATGGTTGTTGATGACACGCTCGCTCATAATTGTTTCCTTAGTAGCGTAATGGTTAAGAGTAAATCCAGATTTCAAATTCAGAGAGAATTTTATCTGATTTTTAGCTCTCTAACAACTCGTGTCTAACTGTCGGTTCCGAGCCTTTTTACCACATAAAAGAAACTAATTTGTCAAAATTTACTGACTTTCTATATATCATCTTTTGCACTACAGACGTACAAATATATACTCTAGCACAATAATTTTATCCTAAATATAATAAAAATGATATTTTTGTTTGTAAACCTAATATACTAACAAAACATACATACTATCAAAAGTTATACTAATTTTTAAACTTTCGCGTTTCATGTTATAATAATTATTTTCACGGGAATTACCGCGATCAAATCAAATGTATGTTCCTTCAAATAAGTAACCGTGTTAATTCCCGTATAAATAATTACCCTACCAAAAGTTCTCATTAATTAATATAGTTAATAATTTAATACATAACTGCAATTCCTAAATACTCAATATTATTCTCAATATATCTTCTTGTTGTCAGTTTGAAGGTCAAGAAATAGCAATGGATTCGAAAGTGGGTATTTTTATCACAATGAATCCAGGTTATGCTGGACGCACGGAACTGCCGGAATCTGTGAAGGCGCTGTTCAGACCTGTTATGTGTATATTACCAGATCTTGAAATGATCTGTCAAATCTCACTTTTCTCGGATGGATTCCTCACGGCTAAGGTACGTTACTTTAATATTGATCAAATATCCTGATGTCAAAATATACTGTACTAACATTTTCGTTTCCCTCTCAGTTTTAACATCGGTTTTCTTTGAGGTCGTGGTATCGATCAACTCAATATATTTGTAGCCGAAAATGAATGTCATACAAAAAAAAACAAATCTATGCTAATATTATAAATTTGAAAGTTTGTGAGGATGTTTGTTGCTCTTTCATGCAAAAACTACTGAACGGATTTGGATGAAACTTTACACTAATATAGCTGATACATCAGAATAACACATAGGCTACAAATTGCAGCGAAAACCGACATATACGCGGGCGGAGCTGCGGGCATGTCGGCATAAACTAATAAATTGTTTAAAATTAAAAAGTAGTAGTGGCCTTGAAATGAGAAAATTCGTAGAAAGCTATAAATATTTGAAATTGAAGTTTGATTGGACAATTAAATTTTTAAACCATATTTTCGATTTAAACGTACTACATTACTATATTATCCTAAGCAGCTGCTTTCATATCTTTATGTTTAAACAGGTACTAGCCAAGAAAATGACAGTGCTATACAAAGTGGCTCGAGAACAACTATCGAAGCAATCTCACTACGATTGGGGCTTACGAGCTCTCACCGCAGTACTTCGTATGGCCGGCACACTTCGGCGGGACTCGCCTGGTCTTAGTGAAATTATGGTGCTGATGCGGGCACTCCGGTTAGTATGGTCCAACGTTAAGAGTATGCGATACTTGTTTCTTTCTGAAATTATTCGCAACCCGAAAAATAAAATGAATACTAATAATCATAAATGCTATATATTACTGCCTCTGTGGCGCAGTGGTAGCGAATGCGACTTTATACCGTGTGAGAGCCACGCTTCGGCATGAATGGGCCGGCTCGACCGGAGTGATACCACGGCCTCACAGAAAACCGGTGTGAAACAGCGCTTACGCTGTGTTTCATCGAGTGAGTGAGGATACCGGAGGCCCATACCCCAATCCAACGCCCCCTATCCCCCTCACCATCCCCTTTCCCCCCAGGCCGCCCTAGTGTGGGTCACCATTGTTTGCATTGTTCTTTTTCGCATTGAGGGTGGTGACCACCACTCTTGGATTCTGCTCATACTTTCCATCAGGCAGGGCAGAGTCATTTTGGCAGCTTA
>PKRV01001226.1:342884-361698 GCA_003709505.1 Hyphantria cunea
AAAAAAAAAAAAAAAAGACTGCTGTGCAAGAGTTCTCAGGTTCGATTCCTGAATCGGACCAAATGTTTGTATGATCTGCAAATATTTGTTTCGGAGTTTGGGTGTTTTCTATGTATAATACGTATGTATTTACAAAAAAAAAGTATATAAGTATATCAGTTATCTAGTACCCATAGTACAAGCTCCGCTTAGTTTGGGACTAGATGGCGTTGTGTGTTAAAATGTCTGTACATATTTATATTTATTGTACATATTTATAAATATTTCGGACATATAACACATTATCTAGCTTCAAACTAATAAGAATTGTACTGTAACAGCTAGATTAACTGATAGAATATGTATGTACTTTTATAATATATAATATATAGTCCCTGATAATCTGATACATGATATAATACACTTCTGATCTTTAATTTACTTCCCATTTTTTCAGAGATATGAATCACCCCAAGTTTGTGTTCGAGGACGTGCCTCTCTTCTTAGGTTTGATCAAGGATCTGTTCCCGGGGCTCGAGTGCCCACGTGTTGGGTACCCATCCTTCAATGCCACTGTAGAAGAAGTACTCATGAATGATGGGTATATTGTGCTGCCACATCAGGTAGGTCTTTGTCAACCTAAGTTGTTGTAAGCATAACATGATAAGATCTTCAAACCTTAATGGAAAAACGATTTTTTTTCTCTAAAATCATCAAAAACCACAGTCCTTAAAATGTATCTTGATTTCTGTGACACATTAGAACCAACGCGATGTAGTTACTTTGAACAAGCGTTTTTATATTGTATCTTTTTGTATATTTAGTAGGTCTAGGGATAGGTTTTAAGCAATTTTTACCCATAAGTGGTTAGGGTCCCCTTTTTTTGTTTATTTTTTTGTGCGGGATTCCCCTCGGATACCACCGACCGGTGGTTATGCCGGACTCGAACCGACTAAAAACCACACACCGTCTCGGGTACTAGAAGCCGGAGAACCAGGTGTACCCTCAGAAGGAGATCCCTGGGAAAACGGAAGGAGATCCCTGGATAGTTAGGGTTCCCTACCCCAAAAACTTATTACCCTGAATGTAGGTTCTTTATGTAATGTAAGTGAACAACACTAAGAGAGGAGTTTTGGAAATGCCACCCCTAAAAGGGTAAAATAGGGGATTGAAATATCTATAACTGCGCGGGCGCCACCGCGGGCAAAAGCTAGTTAAAAATAAATTATTAATGCAAAACATCGCTTAATGAATCAGCTAATTAATTATAGTTAATTGAAATTCGACCATAATTGTATTATTTTTTCATATTTTTTTAACTTTCTGCTCTCCTCCTCCACATAAAGTTAACCTGTCTTAAATTTCATACTCCTCCGTTTGCATAATTTTAGTAAAAATGTGTACAAAGATTTTCCTTCACGTATAAATATTATAGTTTTATTTTTATTAGTTTTATTTCATTTCTTATTCTACAGGTGGATAAAATAGTTCAACTATATGAGACGATGATGACTCGCCACTGTACTATGTTAGTGGGCCCTACGGGTGGCGGCAAGACGGTCATTTTACAGACGCTAGTCAAGGCTCAAACAAATCTGGGACTACCCACAAAACTCACGATTATAAACCCTAAGGTAAGGTACCAATTAGGTTAAATTTTAGGAGTCATCTCAACATATCACGCGATTGTTTTTTTTTTTTTCATGTTTAAATCATTCAGGAGTAACACACTAAAAATTGTTGAATGCGATGGACATTACTTTAGTCTAAAATATAATTCTCTTGTCACGTTGTTGTTACTCACGATAAACTTTGAAGCTATTTAACTTTGTTATTGTTTTACTGGTGTGCCCAACTTAAAATAGTTATTATCATACAGACAAATTCACGTGGGTTGGCTAGAATAGCTAGTTCATTAGTAAAACTTTAGGATTGTAGTAGATTGAAAGTTTAATCTTAATTTTCTTTTAATATAGGCCTGTTCAGTTATTGAATTATATGGCATCTTGGACCCGGTAACCAGGGACTGGACTGATGGACTTTACTCAAAGATATTTCGTGAAATGAATAGGTAAGTTTAAATGCAAATATTTATATGAACAGTGTAATTAGCCCACTTTTAGCCACCGTCAAAATTGGTATAAACTGCGAGGGATGGATTAGATTATAAATACAAAATCATTTTTTTTGAGCATTGTATAGTATTCAGTCAAAGTTAATAGATACCTATTCAAGACATTAATTGTAACTACTGTAATAAACTTTTTATAGTACATCAGCGCATGTGCTTCCCTCTCCCTAAGATCCCTGATTTTTTTAAGCGAGTCATGAAAAGCATCTCAACAGGCCGCCATAGTGTGGGTAACCATGTCTGCATTCGTAATCTGAATGGTGACCAACTCTTGGATTCTATTCATGCTTTCCATCAGCCAGAATTGTGTCATTTTATTAGCGTGTATATAAAAAAAAAATTATAGGCTGGCTCTGTGACGATGTGGAAGCATATGCGACTGTCCGTGTGTGTGATGTAGTCTCAGGTTCAATTCCTCGGTCGGAATAAATGTGTGTATGATGTGCAAATATTCGTTTCGGAGTTTAGGTGTTTCCTATGTTTAATATGTGTGCATTTACAAAAAAAGTATATATCTATTTATATCAGTTGCCTAGTACCCATAACGCAAGCTCCGCTTAGATTAGGGACTAGATGGCGTTGCGTGTAAGACGTTCAACATATTTATTTATTTTACTTTAAAAAATTGTTTATAAATAATTACATCTTCAGAATAACTATTCTCATATTTTAGACCTTCGGACAGAGAAGAACGTCGCTACTCTCTCTTCGATGGTGACGTGGATGCGTTATGGATAGAGAATATGAACTCTGTCATGGATGACAATAAATTACTCACATTAGCCAACGGAGAGAGAATCCGTTTAGCGCCGTACTGTGCTTTGCTATTTGAAGTTGGTGATCTAAACTACGCGTCACCCGCGACCGTATCTAGGGCTGGGATGGTGTTTGTGGACCCCAAGAACTTAGGATACCAACCTTATTGGGATAAGTATGTGCGCTTTAAGATATGACTTTAAGATCGCCACGTTGCTTTTTACTGTGTGTGAGTGTTGTTGGTTCCGACCTCAGATGACACAACACTTTAAGCCACAAATTGGTGTTCTGAGTTTGGATGCTCTTTGTGTCCGTTTTATATGTTTTTGTAAAGTCCCACGCGAAACAGGATGTGTTCCTAACGCGGGAGTTCTATTTTGTTTAAGAAAAAAGTGTTATAGAAAATTTTAAACCACTATTTAGTATATAGGTAATACATTTTTCATAATTTTACATTGATAGTAATTGCCATTATTTATTGTTAGCAGGTCCGTATTAAAATCAACGTAATCGACAGTAACAAAAAATACAGACATACTTAGAGTACCAAAGCTATTATCCTTCCTCTTAAGTTGACCGTAGTCGGGTAACAGAAGTAAAATCACAAAAACCTGGATAGTATATCTAATATGTAAAATTATAAGTAATTTATGTTAATATTAAATAATAGATTAAATATGAAAATATAAAAAAAAATAGAGGCGCTCATAGCCCAGTTGCACTCGGTGATTAGAAACAATCAGCGAGGGCAAGCAACGACGGCGCGGTCAGTACCTGGATGGGTGACCGCTGGTGGCATGTTACCATGAGCGTCTCCGTGATTCGGAGGTCACGTTAAGCAGTCGGTCCCGGTTGTTATCATAGGATAACAGTCGTAAAGCTTAGTTGGAGGCCTTCGGGCGGCTTAAAAACATCCAACGGTAAGATTACGTAGCCACGACGTTGTCTTGCCAGTCCCCAACCCGCACTTGGCCAGCGTGGGGACGTATGGCCTTAACCCTCTCCTGAGAGGAGACCCGAGCCCAGCAGTGGGACATTATGGGTTGATGATGATGATGAAAAAAAAATATAGAAAAATATAACATTCCCCAGAATTTAAAATATTGAAATATAATATTGATATGGTAGGTGGCTCCGTGGCCGCACCAACGAAGAGGAACGCGAGCAACTGGATGGTTTGTTCGAGCATTACGTAGCCGGCGCCATCAACTACATCGTGTTCGGTCTGTTCGGCCTGCAACAACAAACGCCTCTTAAGACTATCGTCCCACAGACACCTCTCAATCTGGTAGCTATTTTATTTCTTACGTTTTGTTTGTGACTCCATGGTTCTTTACTAGGAAAAGCCTATGGGAACCAGTAACAAGACTGCTGATAAAAATTTGGCTTTCTATGTATCTATCTGTCTGTTACGCTTTCACGGCTAAAACTTTCCATCTATTTAACGAGATTTGGCATTTTTTTTTATGTAACACGGGGTAAACGACTGATGGTAAGCGATCACCGCCAGCCATGGACACCCGTACGGGGCAAACGAGCAGACGTATCGCCTGATGGTAAGCGACCCATGCCGAAGTCGTCCGTGGACACCCGCAACATCAGAGGCGTCACAAGTGCGTTACCGGCCTTTTTTTAGAATGAAAATACTTTGATTCTTGGGGGAGGTCATGAGTTACTCTTTGCCGTGATAACCGATATCCACGCGGACGAAATCGCGGGCAATAGATAGTTGAAGATATATTACACAACCTCTTTATGGGCCTTCAGGGTTATTAACCATCAAATTAGTCAATTATTTTAAATTTTAGCTACCTTTTTCAATTTACATTGTCATACCGTGCAATTTATTTATGCATGAAGTATCTAATAAATAGGAAAAACGCAAGTAAAATAATTTATTAACACAATTACTATTTATTTTATTGCTAAACCTTTGAATTAAATAAATCAGTTTCCTATGTAGGAAATGTTTTACTAAACTTCATTCCATGAAGTTTTAAAGCGTCCACGTTCAGTGTGAGCATGCTCTTATTCTGGTATATTATTCAAAGTGGCAACTTCTCAAAAAAGGAGGATCTAAATTCAACCTTTTTTAACAATTATGATTAATCGAATTCTAAGAGCCAGAATATATCTTAATTTTCGATTTGTAGGTGACCCAGCTATGCTACATGATAAGTGGTCTGATGCCGGACAAAGCAGTAGATGAAGAGATCGATAGGACTGTCGTCGAATGTGTCTTTATGGTGGTATGTAAAACATTAGTATAGATAGGCACGTAACTTGCCCAAATTTTGGCATAGTGGGGATAAGTTCGCACATAGTACACTTAGTGCAACGAATGAAAACAATATCGAAGTGTAGTCGACGGACGCACACATCGCTTGCTCGGAACGGTGCTACTGCAATCCCCGCGTCCCTTTCTTTTTTAAGTGTGGAAACCCCCTCGGGCCTTCACCCCACCGGGGTTTGCGGCGGGGCGGTGTGTCGGAATCGAACCGACTAAAACCACACGGTGTGCCAATCTGCGCCTGAGACGAGAGGGATCCGGGAACCGCTTTCTTACGCCATCCGGGGAATCCCCACGTCCCTCTATCAACCAAAAGGACCTAAAAAAAAAAAAAAAAAAACTACTTGCCGGTCTCTATAAATTTGAGTTCGTGTAATGGCATCATATTCGTTTATGGATTAATGTGTTACTAGTGAAACGCTTCGTGTACATACCAATTATAATATACATAAATACAAATATTATTGACTTGAATGTTTTATACTATTCTATACGAAGCATTCTTATCGAAGTTTAGTCATTGAAACATGAGAAAATGTAAAAAAAAAACTTTTTTTAAAAAAACCTATCTAAATTACGACATTCGTATACTAAAAAGTCTAACTAAAATTCGAATAATAATCCTCTTCGCCACGCATCCATATTTAAAACAGAAAATCATCTACTTTTTATTTTTACCACTATTTTACACTTATTATTTAGACGACGATTACTATTTAGACAGATTGTACAAATATTAAATCTATGTACAAATATTAAAATAAAGAGGTTGAAAATTAAAAACATTTTTAATGTTATGTGTGTACAATATCAGAGATAATTGATACCACATGTCGTTGCGTAATATTATCTTCAAATCAACACTATCTTCGTACGCATTGAAATGGTTTATATTTTCACTTTTATTTGGACACTTGGTCGCGTATTTTAATCATTCATTACAACGGGGGCGTAGCTCAGATGGTAGAGCGCTCGCTTAGCATGCGAGAGGTACCGGGATCGATACCCGGCGCCTCCAATTTTCACTTTTTGGATATATTTTTTTTATACCTTGATGCATTTCACACACGTTTGTCGATCCTCAATATGGTCCGCGCCTATAGTAATTGCTGATATTTTTTTTTTTTAAATATGGAAAATTACATACACCAAAACACAAAACAAATGGTTCTGTTCTTCACATAATATTTGTCTTGGTTAGGAATAACCCACGAATTCACGTATTCTGACTTAGCAGTAATTTATTAAAAGGAATGAATTTAAGATATTTTTGATGGGATTAACCCAATATGATATGTTTCAGTCAATCCAAAACTTTTTTAGTATGCGCTAAAGTAACTAGACTTTAAAATTTTAAATACAAAGTTTAGAAAAATTACACCTAGACATAGTACAAATTATTGTGTTCTTCTCACAATATTTGTCATGGATAGGAATCGAACTCTTGCATTATGGCTTAGCAGTCAGGGTCACAGTCAGCCAATCAGTATTTATTAAAAGGAAAGAATTTAAGGTAAATTTTATGAAATTAAGCCAATACGATGTATTTCAGTCAATGTACAACAGTCTCGGCGCGGCAATAGTGGACCGCGGCCGCTTGGATTTCGACAACTACGTTAAAAAGGCCTGTCCAATGATGCTGGTCGACGATAACCCTGAGAAGAAAGCAACTACAAGTAATCGTTTCATGAAGCTTACTATCTTTTTACTAGCAACAGACTGAGTTCTATGGTTGTCAGTCAGGGGGAACTTATGACCAGCAGTGAGATGGTTTATATTAATAATTACGGATTGCAAAAATTCAGATGTTCCAATTTTCATTGACTGGGTTTTATGTCAGTGAAAATAGAGACATCCTCAGTTTTTAAATTGTTCTTGTAAGGGGGTAAAATAGGGGATGAAAATATCTACTAGAGAACGAAGCTAGTACATTAATATCATTAAACTTTACCGTGGGAGAGCCACACTTCGGCCCGAATGGGCCGACTCGACCGGAGTGATACCACGACCTCACAGAAAACCGATGCGAAGCAGCTTCCGCTGTGTTTCACCGAGTGAGTGAGGATACCGGAAGTCCATAGCTCAAACCCCTCCCCCATCCCCCAAAACCCGGCAAAGCACTTGTGACGCCTCTGGTGTTTCGGGGATGTACATGGGCGGCGGTAATCGCTTACCTTCGGGCGATACGTCTGCTAGTTTCTTTTTTTTTTAAAGACAACTCCCGCGTTAGAAATATGTATCCTGTGTCGCGGGGGACTTTACAAACATACATGAAACGGACACAAAGAACATCAAGACATAAAACACCAATTTGTGGATCACACAGTGTTATTCCGTGTAGGATTTTAAACCACAACACTTGGCGATTTAGGAAGTGGCGCGGCGACCGCTTAAACCGCCTTTTTTTTTTTGACGTTGTGGAATGTCTTTACGCACTTCGCTCCCCCCCCCCCCGCGGGGACAGGGGGTTCGCTTTGTGTGGGACTCCTGGCTGACACCAGCCAGACTACCCACTAAACCACCACGGTGTGCCACTCTGCGCCTGAGACGGGAGAGATCCGGGAACCGCTTTCTTACGCCATCCGGACCGCTTAAACCGCTAGGCCAACCGTACAGTCAAACCATAAACAAAAGATATCTGTGACTTTAGGTGTGGCTCAAAACAATACAAGTTAAGCCATTTTTGCTAGTTGCTAATTAGCGAACCTAGTTTGCCCCCTATGTTGGTAGTAATTTTATTCTTCTCTAATCTAATGAAATTGAAAAATATAAAATTATATTTTCTCGTAGAACATTTTCCAATGGGATTCCCAACACTGTACGAATACTGCCTGGAACTTGAAACAAAGACTTGGGAAGCTTGGGAGTGGCTCGTCCCATCCTACCAGCACTGTCGTGAAACGAAGTTCCCGTCGATATTGGTGCCCACCGTCGACACGTTACGCATGACTTGGCTCATTAAGATAATGGAGAGCGTAAGACTGATCTTTTTTTTAAATGTTACGTCCTGTTTTAGGCACAGGCAACACAACTGGCTAGTCTAAGCTGGGAATACTTGAAATCCTCATTTGCGTCGTAGCCAAGTTGCACTCGGTGATTAGAAACAATCACCGAGGGTAAGCAACGATGGCGCGGTCAGTACCTGGATGGGTGACCGCTGGTGCCATGTTACCATGAGCGTCTCCGTGATTCGGAGGTCACGTTAAGCAGTCGGTCCCGGTTGTTATCGTACGATAACAGTCGTGAAGCTTAGTTGGAGGCCTTCGGGCGGCTTAAAAACATCCAACGGCAAGATTTACGTAGCCACAACGTATTCTTGCCAGTCCCCAACCCGCACTTGGCCAGCGTGGGGATGTATGGCCTTAACCCTCTCCTGAGAGGAGACCCGAGCCCAGCAGTGGGACATTATGGGTTGTTGTTTTTTGTTTTTGTTTTCATTTGCGTCCGGTCCTACAACATTATAGCTCTTAATTTTTCATTATTGTATAAAAATCTTAGTTGATATTTTGTGTTACTATGTTTGGTATATTTTAATACTCAAGATGATGACCCAATTTCGATAAAATTTATTATGGAGGTGTCTGACAACGACTACTTTCTATCCTGAAAAAATGTTGTGTTATTTTGGAATACACGTTTGTTGTACTAGATAAACCGCGGGTAACACTAATAGTAATCAGGTAATAAATAATAATGATAGTTATTTTGTGTAAGTCCGTTATCAATTTAATGTTTTTATTGTTTTCATATCTTTAAATCGGTATTAAATATTATAAATGATCTTAATATGGCCGAGAATGTCAAACCGTAGGGTTTCATGCAAAAATTTACATCGTTATATTAGTATCTTCTAATATATTAAAATCTTGTGTCGTTGTGTTGGTCACCTAATTCCTCCGAAACGGCTTGACCGATTTTTATGAAATTTTAAGTGCATATCGGGTAGGTCTGAGAATTGGCCAACATATACATTTCATACTCCTAAATAATAACGGTGACCCACCGTTAAATATTACATTTTTAATTTTTTGACAACCTTTTTTATATATGGAAAAACAAAGTTTGCCAAGTCAGCTAGTTAGTTTAATAAAAAAAAACACTAATTTGACTTGACAGACAGCTATAAAAAGTCTACCCCATTTACACAATTATCAATTTAAATAACTTATTTCGTAATTTATGTATATTATTATAGAAAATTTACATTAATAACATAATTTACTATGTATAGTATAAAGTAGTAAGTAGAGTAACAAAATATATAGTTTAAAGATTTTTATGTACAGCAATCCTCGTGTTATTTCAGGTTGAACGCCCAGTCCTATTAGTTGGAGAAACGGGAACATCCAAAACTGCAATTATCACTAATTACTTGCGGGAGTTGCCACCGGAAAAATATGTAAGTATTTAATATGTACATATTCTACATCTCGTTTATATATTAATATATTTCTTAAATTTATCGTCTGAACAAGTTTTTGTACTAGACTTGATCCACGTACGAGCAAACAATAACTCTATCTTGGTTTTAAGATTTCAACTCCTATTTAAATTTTTAAACTAAGAAGACAACATAAGAATTTTTTTGCGCAAAAATGCTTCAAAACAAATCGAGGTTTCAGCTTTGCGCCAGTTTCTTCTTTTATAGATATAGATTACAAATTTCTAAAACTAATTTACTTTAACGATTTGAACACCAAAGTTTTATATTACGAAATTGGAGATTTTTTTTATTTTTTTTTTATATATTTAAACTGCCAAAATGACTCTGCCCTGCCTGATGGAAAATATGAGCAGAATCCAAGAGTGGTGGTCACCATCCTCAATGCGAAAAAGAACAATGCAGCATGGTGACCCACACTATGGCGGCCTGGGGGAAAGGGGATGGTGAGGGGGAAAGGGGGCGTTGGATTGGGGTATGGGCCTCCGGTATCCTCACTCACTCGATGAAACACAGCGTAAGCGCTGTTTCACACCAGTTCGAGCCGGCCCATTCATGCCGAAGCGTGGCTCTCCCACGGTATGATTAAGGTATAGAAGTCGACAACGAGCAGATAGTAAGGGAACACTGTCACCCATGGCTATCTTAAAATAAAAGTCGCTAGTCTGATGACGCTTTTTGAGCCATCACCGCCCTGGTTTTAGGCAGAAAATTTCTAGATAACATCACTCGGACCGAAAAAAATGAAGGAAAGATTTGCTTGTTCATTAAATCTCAATATATTCTCCAAATATAATGTCACTCAATAATGTTTCTGTTTACATTTTAAAGATGTGTACATTTTTTTATAGTTACTCATTCATAACAAAATTCCGTAATTTCGTAAGTGAACAGCTGTTTAGTAATTTAAAATGTACGGGGGCGTAGCTCAGATGGTAGAGCGCTCGCTTAGCATGCGAGAGGTACCGGGATCGATACCCGGCGCCTCCATATAATGATTTTTGGAATTCTCACAAGAAGTAATATTTTTTTGGAATAAATTTTCTATTTTGATACATAGTAACAATCATTCCCGCAACAAATAACAAGTGTTGATTAATGTGAGCGCAGGTGACGAAAATAACTTATTATAATGGGAAATATTAAATGTCGATCGCGTTGAGTCTTTTAGTTTGTTACCCAGACTGTTAAGCCAGAGGTGTGGGTTCGATTCCTATCTATGACAAGTAATTGTGTAATGAGCACGATCATTTGTCCTGTGTCCGGGTACAATTTGTCGATAGTATATTATAGATATATATAATAATACATAAAATAAATTAAATTAAATTTAATAGCCTGAAAATTAGTAATTTTTAATAAAAAAAATTAAAAGTCGAATATCTCGAAAAGGGTTAAGTTTAGGGTAGAGTATTTCAAAGTGAAATAAGGTAGGAACGTTGGGTACTCTACGCCCTTAACGGATCTAGCACGACTTTGCCAGTAACCGTGTATATTTAAAAATATTTAAGTGTTTTTAACATCAGTCCAGTGATCATAGCTTAGTTTAGGATCATACTGTATGTGTGAATTTATTATTATTATTTCCAGATTATTCAACCAATGAACTTTTCATCGCGTACTTCTTCCATGGACGTACAACGTAACTTGGAGTCTGTTATCGAAAAGCGAACTAAAGATACGTTCGGTCCGCCTGTCGGCAAGAAAATGCTCGTGTTCATTGATGATATGAATATGCCTATCGTGAGTAACTTTAACATAATATTTTGTTTCTTTTCTTTTGTATATGTGACACACAATATCATCTAGCTCCTAAACTCAAACCAACCAAAGCTTATTATAGCAAAAAAGTATAGTATATAGTAATATAGTATAGAAAACTTTTAAAAAATAATTACTAGGCACAATATATATAAACTCCAAAACAAATATTTACATATAATGCAAACATGTGGTCCAACTCGGGAATCGAACCTTTTGAACTTGAATTAAATTTTCTCTATTACTGCTTCATTATCAACACTGTGGTAGTAAATAGGGTTTTCTTTATCGTAAATGGGGCAAACGCGTTTGCAAGAATCTGAAGGTAAGTGAGCATCGCCATCCAAGGGCGATGTTATCCTTTTAGTTCCTTCTCACCTAACCTTTCTGCATGAACAGTGAAAGATTTGTGTATAAATTGAGTATAAGGTATTATTTACTTGCAAGCGTCAAAAAATCCTATGTAACTCAATAGTCATCTAATATAAATAAAATTATGAACTGATGTGCGCAAATGTAAAAAAAAAATATCATAAATATCCTTAAAAGGACTTGGAGGCGCCGGGTATCGATCCCGGTACCTCTCGCATGCTAAGCGAGCGCTCTACCATCTGAGCTACGCCCCCCACATTTGTATAAATAAAAATAAATGTATGTATCGCACACATTATGCAATGACCTATGCAATTGTGAAATTAACGAAGGCAGCTCAATTACAATGCCTAAGGCGATGAGGAAACAACCTGTCGAAATACTCGCTCGCATTCAAGTTTAAAACGTAATTAGATCTTGGTGACTTTCTAAAGTATAATATTTATTCTTGGAGGTTATGGTATAGGTTATGTAGAGAACAGCCATGTCGCTACATCGAGTTATGTAGAAAACAGACAATAACTAAGCGACATTGCGTAACTAGCTAACCGTCTCCCGAGTGCCATTGCAGGCAGAAATGGCAATCCTTTAATTAATTATTTATGTCAATTGCATGTACTAATATATTTATTAAGGTGTATTATATACTAACATATTATAAATATTTTTAGGCAGAGCTTGTGTTATGAGTACTAGACAACTGACACAAATACATATATACTTCTTTTGTAAATACATACATATTATACTTAGAAACTGCACGGTTGGCCTAGTGGTTTAAGTGGTCGCCACACCGCTTCCTACTGCGCCAAGTGTTGTGGGTTCAAATCCTACATGGGACAACACTTTGTGTGATCCATAAATTGTTGTTCCGAGTCTGGGTGTACTTTGTATCCGTTTCATGTATGTTTGTAAAGTCCCCCGCGACATAGGAATGTATATTCCTACTGCGGAATTTGTCTTTGGGGGAAGAAAAAAAAACACCCAAACTCTGTGACAAATATTTGCAGATCATACAAAGATTTAGTCCGACCCGGAAATCGAACCCGAGACCGAGACCTACCGAGGTATTCATTAGGGATATATTTCCGAAATAAAGGTATCATGTCAGACATGGCTGTTTTCTGCATAACTCGATCCAATTATACTGTGGTCAGCAACTCTAATGTACCTACACACTCAAAACTCATTATGTGACACTTTTTCAAAAAGTGTATTTATCGAACATGACTGTTATAATCTTTTCAAAACACGTATGAACATTCTTACTTACTTTTTTCATCAACAGCTTTAAATAATCTATTCACACACGATAAATTAATAGTCCAATTCTAGACAAAGGCTTTCAGCCCTAGGAAAAATATTTTGACCTAGTTGGCACAATAAGACTAAAACCTTGTTCTAAGATATGTCAAAGATAAGCAAAGGTATACATTAGTTATAGATAGTTACTTACTTGATGGAATTTCTATCACACAATTAGTCCGCTACTGGACTCTAGAACTTTGTGCCTTTGTGACATTAGTATTATTATTTTTTCAATACACGCTAAGCGTACTTACTCTTTAATGTACAACTTAAAAATTTAATAACATGGTTTTCAATAAATAAACCTTACTCACCGATATACGTGGATGTAATGACGATTTAAGAATATGGAGTGTCAACACTCTTGTTCATCCTATGGGTGTCAAAAAAGGTAACTAAGAGAACCAACTACACAGGTCAAGATCAGTGCAAAAAGTAGGACAACACGAAACAAATCCTATACCAATCCGTCTTACAGTAGGCACCTTTAAAAGGAGAGCAGTGAACTATTCAAAACTGATGATGTGATTCAAAGCACTATCTTTTTTTAGGTGGACACGTACGGAACTCAACAACCAATAGCCCTTCTCAAACTTCTTTTCCAAAGAAAAGGCTTCTACGATAGAGGCAAAGATCTCAACTGGAAAAATTTGAAGGACATTGGCTTCTTGGCTGCCATGGGTAAAGCCGGTGGTGGAAGAAATGATGTAAGTGTGAACACATACTTTGATATTTATTAGTTAACAGAAATAATATAAGCATTGATCATATATTGTATCAATTTCCATATAAACTTAAGCGGTAAATTTCGATGCATATTAGTCCATAACAAATCTACATTTCATTTGTTGCATTACTTTTACTATTATTATAGTTGAAAAAAAAAATAAACATAAGGGGGATCCTAATACCTAATACCTACGTAATTACTTACCATCTTCACAACTTCGAGAGCAGATGGACTGTATGGATACAAGGGGCCTTACAAACATACATGAAACGGACACAATGAACACGCAGAGCCAGAACAACAATTTTTGGATCAAACTGTTGTTTAATATGGGATTTGAACTCAAGACACTTGGCGCAGTACGGTGCGGCGCGTAATGGCAACCGCTGAAACCATTGGACCGACCGTGCCAGTTCGAGTTCGACTTAATTTGAATGTTGACTTTTTCAATCTTTCAGGTGGACCCTCGTTTCATCTCAATGTTTTCAACATATAATCTACAATTCCCGTCAGAGACCACGTTGAACCATATCTATATGTCAATCTTAGAGGGGCACTTCGAGATATTCCCTGACGAGATACGAGGGATCGTCGATAAACTTGTACTTCTAACACTCGAGTTATACAAGGTTGGTGCTGCAGATGATCACATTTTTCTAAACGAAGAACGGATATGTAGTCTTGAGTTAAAGTTTATATGGAGAAGTGGAGGAAGCTAATAAATGATTAATAGCCGAATTTCGACCACTTGGCGACCTTAATAATCTTATTCTTAGTTGATAGAAATACAAGTCTGCGGTAAAAAATTATGATCTAAAGAAATTTGAGCATAAAATCAAAAGTGATATTTGGAGGCGCCGGGTATCGATCCCGGTACCTCTCGCATGCTAAGCGAGCGCTCTACCATCTGAGCTACGCCCCCGTGTACTTCGAAGTGTTAAATTAGTGACTTCTTGTCGGCTGACCTCAATTTTAATACTACTTTCATTGAATAAATAATAAAAGGTGTTTATTTCACACAGACACAATATTTTTTTATGATATAGGTAGCAAACGAACAGACTTATCGCCTATAAGTTCAAACTATATTTCTAGAACAGAAAATATTTTTTTGGGGATATCCAGGATCGATGCTTTTAGCGTATTTAACAAATTTCTCTTTGGCTTTGTTCTGCACTAAACATAGTGCAATAAAAAAACAATTTTGTTAACTTGTTAAACATGTTGTCTAGGTATTGTTTGATTCTTAAGAAAACCAGAAAACCAATGTAGGCAAATAAGTATAATAAGTTCAAAAATAACTTAGTTGAACTTTAGGCGAAAATTTTGCTAGTACTCTATGTTCAAACGAATAGACCAATTTTGATTGTTTTTATGGTCACAAAGACTAGCATACTTTTATTTCGGACGATTGTACTGTTGCCATACCTTTTCATGTTATATTTTTTATGGAATCGCGGGCAACGAAGAGACGCATCGCCTGATGGTAAGCGATTACGTTCGCCCATAGACATCTGCAACACACGTAGCGTCACAAGTGCCTTTAGAGCTTTTGGGGTATGGGGAGGAGGATGGGGATGGGGATATATTAAATTTTGCTTTAAAAGATCAGGTGCGGCTGATTTCAAACCTCAATTTTTTTTTTTTTTAAGCTGCCAAAATGACTCTGCCTTGCCTGATGGAAAGCATGAGCAGAATCCAAGAGTGGTGGTCACCATCCTCAATGCGAAAAAGAACAATGCAGCATGGTGACCCACACTATGGCGGCCTGGGGGGAAAGGGGATGGTGAGGGGGATAGGGGGCGTTGGATTGGGGTATGGGCCTCCGGTGTCCTCACTCACTCGGCGAAACACAGCGCAAGCGCTGTTTCCAACGGTTTTCTGTGAGGCCGCGGTATCACTCCGGTCGAGCCGGCCCATTCCCGCTTCTACGTTAAAAAATACGACATCTATTAGATATTTTTATATGCCTTATTTTCAGATAATAATAGCAGAGTTGCCAGCGACCCCGGCCAAGTTCCATTACATATTCAACTTGCGGGACCTATCAAGGGTCGCGGCTGGTTTATGTTTAACGCACCCGAACTACTTCAGTGATAAGCGTTGCATTGTACGGTGTTGGCGCAATGAGTTCACACGGGTTATATGTGACAGGCTCATCAGTGTACAGGTGAAAAAAATCATTTTTTTTCTTTGTTTGGCTTGCCAACATTGAATACGACTACACGGTTGGCCTAGTGGTTGGAGTGGTCGCCACACCGCTTCCTACTGTGCCAAGTGTTGTGGGTTCAAATCCTACATGGGACAACACTTTGTGTGATCCATAAATTGTTGTTCTAAGTCTGGGTGTACTTTGTGTCCGTTTCATGTATGTTTGTAAAGATCCCCGCGTCACAGGAATGTATATTCCTAATGCGGGAGTTGTCTTTTTAAAAAAAAAAAAAATAATAATACCTTGATTCTAAGAGATATACGTTTAATTAACTTTACAATTTCTTATAGGTAAGGACATCATACACTACTTATTTGTTAACATAATCTAAAAATACGTAACTAAAAATAAAATATATGGAATGCCGGACGACACTGGTTAGTAGTAGTAGGTGGTTCCACTGCTTTGAGTGTTGTGGGTTCGCCCAGTGTTTTTCAATAGGGAAGTTGACTGTATCGTAAATAAATACCGATGTCTTCTTCATTAAAACGAATATTACAAAACATCTCGAAAAACTTATTTATTACAGCATTTCATTTCTATTACAAATTTTAATCAAAAAAATATTGAAATATATTGCTCAATTGATGAGTCTAAAACAGTGACGTCACAAGTCATTTCTTAGTACATATTTCATAGAAAGTTATCGTTTTGACAGATGATAAAAAGTAACTGATTTGACTAAGGTGTCAACTACCCTATTACTTTAAATCTACTATTTAATTACTTTTGAGTCTTTCCGTTTTATGTATTTGTGCAGCTTACGTAGACACAGATTATATTCCTATTACAAGAGATTTGTTTTGAAAAAATAGCTTAAATTGTACGGTATACAACCACGCATGAAGTGACACATAAATATCTTTTGTTTATGGCTTGACTGCACGGTTGGTTAAAGAGGCCACCACGCTGCTTCCTATTTCGCTAAGTGTTGTGGGTTCAAATCACAACATGGGATAACACGTTGTCATCCACAAATTGTTGTTAATGAGTCTGGGTGTTCTTTGTGTCCGTGTCATGTGTGTTTGTAAAGCCGAGACAAATATAGTAAGATTTAATTCCAGTGCGGGCGTTATCCTTAAAAAAATAAAGTATATTTTTAAATAGTCTGTCAGTGCAAGTCATTTCATGGGCTGAATTATTTCAATTGAATAAAAATAGAATTGGAGATGTGACACCGCAATTGAATGCAGATTGGTGTATTCCTATCTTAAATATAATTATTTTCATTTTATTTAATAATTTAATTTCAATTAATAAGTTAAATACCTTAGTGATAGGTTGTTATAACTGAAGCACTGTTGTTATGAATTCTTGTTCTCTATTTTTCGATTCATCGCATTAAAGACTAGAAACTATATGTTCTAGGACAACGAACTGATGCGAAGCCACATCAGAGAACAGACAATGAAATATTTCCCTGAAGACGAACCGGTCGTTCTGGAAGAAATAGTGGTCACTGAAGAAGATATGAAGGAAGACGAACCAGAATTAGACGGTACTGCGTATCCTATAACTTATAACTTTTTAATTATTATAATATAAATACTAGCTGACCCGGCAAAACGGTTTTAAGCTTATGGCAACTTCAACATACAGCGCAACTAAATCTACATCGCCATCTATCGAAGATACTACGACAACAAAATACGAAGTAACTTTTAATCCTGTATCGCGATAAAGAAATTCTCGCAGTGAATAGGATATATATAACAACAAAGAAGAATTATAACTCTTTAATGTACAATAACATACAGAAAAAAAATGTTAAATTTAATAGAACAGAAAAGGAACTATTTATGTATATATATAAGTTATCTATATGTTATACGAGAAACATTTTTTCCATTTTTACGTACGAAAGGGTCAGTTACAGTTTATAAGGAAGAGGAATGCTAAAAATAAATAAATGAATTACGTTCGAATTTCGACCTCTTGGCGACCACTAGTATAAATAAATATCTCTGGTTTCTTTCCAAAGGTTGAACCTTTGTAGGCTGACTTGTTAGTCTAGTGGCTCATGGCCCTGAGGTAAGTTAAACCAGATTTCAGTTTGCGGGTGAGATTCCTATCCAGGACTCATTAAATAATCCGGTTTAAAATCATTCTATCCAATATTGGTCCCATCTATTGTAGTCAATATGTTCCATATTTGAATTTTCTATTTGTTTTATTTTATATATGTATTGATGATGTAATTATTTTAATATAGACTATCTATATTAACATTCTTTAGAGGTAAAGTTTCTAACTTTGCTTGTACAATAAATAATATACTACCCCCTACAACTAGTAGGGGGTAGTATATTATTATGATTGAACAAAAAATTTATTTAAAATAATAGTATTTGTAGTAGTGTTGTATTTGTTTTCTACACTTCTCAACTGAACTTGTTCTTTTTCAGTTTTAATTTAAACTTCGTTGTTATTAGTTATTAATTACGCAGACGGGGTTTTTAATTATTATTTTTAAATATTATACAATATTGTAGAGTACGGTGAACCGATAGTAAAGGAATCGGAGCCTAAACAAGGGGCGGAGCCTGAAGTCGAAGCAGTCGAAGAAGAGGAAGTACCAGAAGAGAAAGAGTTAACAGTTAGTAAAATGAACTTCCACTATTTTTGATGTAATGTGTGACTTCCCATCATCATCATCAGCCTATCGCAGTCCACTGCTGGACATAGGCCTCTCCAATTTCACGCCACTTAGTTCGATCTATGGCTTCTCGCATCCAGCTCCTGCCAGCCGTCTTGCGCAAATCATCGCTCCACCTGGCTTGTGGACGTCCTACACTACGTTTGCCGAGACGCGGTCTCCACTCAAGAACTCGTTT